>VMDO01023429.1:0-31659 GCA_007922755.1 Pedetes capensis | reverse complement strand
AGTGTGTGTGTGTGTGTGTGTGTGTGTGTGTGTGTGTGTGTGTGTGTGTTCCCTATAGTTTCATTCATACTAGAACATTGTGACTTCAACCCTACATGCCTAGCTTGGTGCACTAGTATGATGGGAGCCCTGAAGGAGGAAACTCAGAAACTCAAGTTCCGCCTGGAAAAACCCCTTGTTTAGTAAATTTTTGTGGATTAGAGCATATGGGGCCTAGGGTCTTTGGGTTTTTTTTTTTTTTTTTTTTTTTTGTAGTACTAGGGGTTGAATCCAGGGCCTTGCACTTGCATGTTTTGCAAGTGCTGCACCACTGAGCTACACCCTCAGCCCATTTTTTTACTTTTTGAGACAGTGTCTCACTAAATTACGCAGACTGCCTCTGGTCTCGAACTTGCGATCCTCCTGCCTCCACCTCCTGTGTCACTGGGATTACAGATGTGCACCATCACACCTGGCTGGGTCTTTGTTTTATAAAATAGTTTAATGGGCTTGTTTGGTGTATTTTTTAAAAAATGGACCAGTGGACAGATGTCTTAGAATGGTCTGCCTTTGTTTATCCACAGGCAGCTGTGCATCTTGGATTAGGGTGTTGGGTCCTCTAAAATAATGTCCTTCCAATGTCCTTAGAGATTTGTCTTGCACATGGTTTCATCTGTCATGGCTGGATGCAGGAGTCTTTTTTGTTTGTTTGTTTTTTGGCGCAGTGCTAGGGGTTAAACCCAGGGCCTTATGCATACTTTGCAATTGCTCTGCCACTGAGCTGCACCCCTGGTCCACTATTTAATTTTTTATTTTGAGACAGAGTCTCATTAAGTTACACAGGCTGCCTTTGGCCTTGAACTTGCAACCCTCCTACCTCTGCCTCCCAAGTCACTGAGATTACAGGTGTGTGCCACCATGCCCAGCTGTAGGAGTCATTTTTAATCCCCCTTTCTTCCCATTTTTCTGCTAATGTCTATACCTATAACAGAATGGCCTTGATAATCCAAGGGTCTTGGCAGCAAAGTCTGTTAATAGATCAGTGTCCTAACCATCCTTTCTTATGGCAAGTTCTAAGCTGTGTTTTCCTACTTGTAGATCATATTGCATTTTTTCTCTTCTCCAGCCTTCTTGACAACTCCTTCCCTCCAATAATTAATTTTCTTCAGTGGGTATCCAGAATTCCTAGCTATACTATCCTTCCCATCTATACTGAACACGCCTCTGAAGCTAGAGTCAATGAGACTATTATTTATTAAGTACCTGGTGCATACCCGTATTTTACATATATTATTTCACTCAATTTAATCCTTTCAACTATCTTACAGGATCAGCGTTATTATTGCCATTTTACAAGTGAGAAATGCAAATCAAAGAGATTAACTGATTTTCTCATTCACAATGCTGTGAGTATCATTTGGAACTGCTTTTATGGCACCAAAGGATATCTTCTAATGTACCAGAAACAATTTGCTAACTCATATTGTAGTTCTTCTTTCTAGGGCCCTTTCTAGCCTATGACTGTTTGATTCTGGAAGTGTGGAATGTATCAATATTTACTTAATCCTTTCCTGCACATAAAAAGGGTTGTAAGAAAAGTTCTGTTGTTGCAGCTGCTTTCCAAACCATCAAACAGAATGTGTTTTTCTTTTCACTTTTTCTTTCCTTCCCCCAATCCCTCTGTCTCTGTCTCTCTGTCTCATTCTCTCTGTCTCTTTCTTTCTAAAATGACCAATCACGTGCATTATCATAAGGGAGAGTAGCAGCCTCACTTCATCTGGTCTCTTGCTGACTTTCCTTGGACTGCACCACAGCATACGCAGCTTCTTCCCAACCTTCCTTTTTTTGCTTATTGGCTCAGGGATACACTGGTTTCAATTATCAGGTTGAGATTCTGGAGGCGTTCAATAGGATGAACCATACCATACAGAAAAGTATGGTAATTATCTTTATTACTTTTGATGCTCCCTAGTGGTGTTGTTGTTAGGTGCCATTGAGTAGGTGTCTGACTCATAATGACCCTATGTACAGCAGATGAAACACTATTGTCGTCCTTCTCTGCTATTCATAGGGTCTTCAATGGCTGACGGTTTTTTGGGAGTGGGTTGCTAGGTCCTTCTCCCAAGCCTACAGCACCTGGTGTTCTCTGGCATTCTCCCATCCAGGTACTAACCAGGTCAGACCCTGCTTGGCTTCTGAGATCTGACAGGATCTGATGCCACGGTGGCACAGCAGCCTCAAATGTCAGTACCACCTTGAGAAGCTAGATAGGTTTCCCATACTCCATGAGAAAGAAGCTGCCTCCACTGATGGAGTGGAGGGTCAGATAATTACATCTTCTTAGAGAAACTAGGATAGCCAGAGGGACAGTCTATTCAGGGACTGAATCCATTCCATGCATTAGGAAGTACTGGGTACTGGAAACACAGAAATAAAAATGACAGAATCCTTACTCTAAATATGCTTATAATCCAGTGGGGAGTCATATATGAATAGCTACTCTCCTCATTTTCTAGATGCTAACCTTAATTGTTTTGTTGTTGTTGTTGTTGTTAGGTGCCACCGAGTCAGTATCCGACTCATAGCGGCCCTCATAGGGTTTTCAATGGCTGAGTGCTTCGGGATTTCCTTGGGAGTGGATTGCCAGGCCCTTCTCCCATTTTGGGGGTGCTGGGAATTGAACTCAGGACCTCAGAGACTGCAGCGCAGCACTCTACCCACTGAGCTAAATCCCAGCCCAGCTTAATTGCTTTAGAACAGCTTAATTCATACCAAAAGCTCAAATTTACCCATTATAATAGAAATGATTTTGAAATTAGCATAATTCATATAGCCTTTTAGAGATGCAGCAGGAATCATGAAAGAAAAGAGAGAACCCATTAATTAAAAGAAACACTTCTTAATCTACTACTATGACTCCTGTCTTAGTATTTTTTAAGTGACTAGAAAAGGGATAGGAAGAACGAATATGGGGAAAAAAGACAGAATATTTCTTATACCCTGGCTGCATTTTAGCTTAAGTGCAACAAAGTGTCTGTACTTAGAGATGGAGAGAATCCCTATGTCCGTTTTGGTTGAAATGATTAGGGGCATCCTCATGGGTGATAGAATCATTGTATTCAGAATGTAAGACTGGCTGGGCATGGTGATGCACACCTGAAATCCCAGCTATTTGGGAAGCTGAGGCAGGAGGATCATGAGTTTGAGACCAAAGGCAGCCTGTGGAACTTAGTGAGCCCCTGTCTTAAAATAAAAAGTAAAAAAAGGGGAAAGGGAGTGTGTCTCACCAGTAGAGCATTTGCATAGTGTGTGCAAGGCCCTGGGTTCAATCCCCCAGTACTGCAGAGAAAGAAAAAGAAAAAAAGAAGGCAAGAATTAACAGAACTGTTCTTGAGAGTCACGGGTTCTTTGAATACACATCCTTTTTCATACCTTCTACCGTTCCAGCTAGGTGTACCTAGTGTACAGTTCTGAAGATGTACATCTCAACTCCATTACCAGGCATAAATCCGAACTGAATTGGAGTGTACTGTTAAAGGAAAGGGGAAGATCATCAGCAAAACCTGAAGAAATCACTTTAACACAACTTATCAAGTGTGTAATGCTGTAGAGACATTAGCGCGTTGAGTGTGTCCAAATCTGAAGACCTGGTACTTGTGAATGTGACCTTATTTGGAAATAAGGTCTTTGCAGATACAATCAATTTAAAGTTTTCTCTTCTGTTGTATGCCTGCAGTGGTATCACTGTGGCGTCCAATCCCGTCAGATCTTGGAAGCTAAGCAGGGTCAGGCCTGGTTAGTATTTGGATGGGAGACCGCCTGGGAACACCAGGTGCTGTAGGCTGGGGAGAAGGACCTGGCAACCCACTCCCAAAAATCAGTCCACCATTGAAAACCCTATGAACAGCAGAGAAGCACTGACAATAGTGTTTCGCCTGTTGTATACAGGGTCGCTATGAGTTGGACGCTGACTCGACGGTACCTAACAACAACAACAATGGTCTCAAACTTGTGATTCTGCTCTGGAGTGGTTGAGATTATAGATGTACCACAGTGGGCCAAGATGAACCCCAAATTCAATGAATGGTATCTGGATAAGGAAAAGGAAAAGCTGTGCAGGCAGGGTGACATGTGCCTCTAGTCCCAGAGACTTGGGAGACTGAGACAAGAGGATCATGAGTTAGAGGCCAGAGGCAGCCCGTGCAACTTAGTGAGATTCTGTCTCAAAATAAAAAAGGGCTGGAGCTGTAGGTCAATGGTAGAGTGCTTGCATAAAATGAGCAAGGCCCTGGGTTCAGTCATCACCCAATTTAGAAAAAAAAAGAGAAGGAAGGAAGGAGAGAGGAGAGAGAGAGGGAGAGAGAGAGAGAGAGGAGAGAGAGAGAGAGAGAGAGAGAGAGAGAGAGAGAGAGAGAGAGAGAACGGAAAGGAAGAAGAGAAAGAAATAGAGGTGGTGGAGAGAATTGTCAGGAGCCAAGTCCTGGGAGTGGAGCAATTCTTAGTGATTATAAGGCCGCAGTGTGTGGGTGGCTGAAGTGGAGCAGAGTTGAAGGCCCTTCGGGGTGAGGAGGTTGGGGAATTGACGCCAGAGAGTGTCATTGATGGTAAAAGAGATGCAGCCTAGTGTAGCTGCCTGCTCTGAGGAATTCCCCTTCTTTGGACCTCTACCCAGGTGATGTCAGGTCCTTGGCTCCATTGCAAAAAAGATAAATTTTTAGGATGAGTCAGAGAGTGAAAGTTAGAAAGTTTATTACGAAGAGGTAAGAGGTAGAATGTGCTTTAGGATAAGCAGGGGTGTGCAAAGAAAAAGAGAGATGCCTAAGAAATAATAATATACACCCAACATGCAGATGCAGGCTTCTGGAGACTGCACATCTGTAATCCAAGCGACTCAGGAGGCGGAGGCAGGGGAATCACAAGTTCAAGCCCAGAGGCAGCCTGTGTAACTTAGTGAGACCCTGTTTCAAGATAAAAAATAGAAAAGAGGCTGGGGTGCCACTCAGTAAAAGACTGCTTGGCCCTGAGTTTAGCCCCAAAACCACAGAGAAAGAGAGAGAGAGAAAGAGAGAGAGAGAGAGACAGAGACAGAGAGAGAGAGAGAGAGAGGAAGAAGAAGAAGGGGGGGGGAGAAAGTCAGATTTGAACCTGATGAAATCACTTTAATGTAACATATCAAATAGGTAATATCATAGAGACAGGAACAAACTATAGGAACATGAAAGAAGAATGCAGGAGTTTCATGGGATAGAAAGTATTTTAGAAGGGAACTGAAGTCTTTAGGTAAAGCAAGAAGGGGAAAGGAGTTAAGGATATCCAGTGGGCCTGGAGGGAAGCAGCAGAAAGACTCAAGCAAAGAACTGAACTGAGTGGAAAGAATGAACAGACAGCCAGTATCCTGTGGGGCTCATGTACATAGGACAAAATTGTACTTTGATTTGGTGGCTTTTGAAGTTCCAGTGCTCAGTGGTAGTCTAGGAGATGCATTGTAGATAAGAAAGGGGCTCCGTTAAGAAGTCTTAGGTCAAGACAGTCAAGGAAATTCCCACCATATTTAGTCACAAGGAAATTATCTAGTCCTATTAATTGTAATGATAGTCCATAATCTGTTTTTGTGAGAGTCTTGGAGAAGCACAGGATTCTCTGCAGGCAGTCCTCATGTCAGCAAGTTTAGGGGTGCTGTACCCCAACATTACCAGCTGCCCCAAGGAATTCCTTTTCTGGGGACCTCCAGTCAGGGGAGATGCCAAGTCCTTGTCTTGGTTACTGAAAAGAACTTTAGGATGAAACAGAGAAGGGAAGCAGAGTTTTGAGTTTATTAGATGAAGGGTAAGAGACGAGACACGCTCTAGAGCAAGCACAGATGTCTAGAGACAGAGGCGCCCTTAGTTGTCTTCATGATAACACACACACACACACACACACACACACACACACACACACACACGATTTTGTGCCTCTTTAAAACTAGGCTTAAGGATTAAACAACGTTTAAAAATTAAGTAGAGTCAAAAATTTACTACAAGAAAAGGCAACATGAGCTAGTTTACTTTTTCCTCTTATCCTAAAGAATTTCCTTGTGTGAGTTAAATTGTAAGGTGATTTTATAGGGTACAGTGTTTAGGCCTGGGGATGGGAGAGGGATGCTAGTAATGTTAAACTCTGAGGTCATAAACCTTCAGGGCCTAAGTAAGCATAGTCTATTTGCTGTTTTCATCACTCTTATTTGAGAGGCCCTTGGAAAATGAGAATTATCTCCACTCGGGCAATCTTTGCTGATCTTGTCAGTTAGCTACTGACAACCTATGGGGGTTCTGAACAGATTTCTTGAGTTAAAGCTGTTGATTCTCAATCAGTGGGAGATGTCATCAGATTCTACAGTGAGGGGGCTTCTCTCCTTTTTGATGTCTCTCAAATTTTCTTTTTATCCTATCTAAGTCTGTTAACTTTATAGTCCATAATGTGCTTTGGTGACATTTTTTAGGGAAGCACTTGTTTCTATGCAGGCAGTTTTCATAGCAGCTTCTCTTCTTTTGACTGTGCTGGCAATCTCAGCTGATAAGATCTAGACCAGGTTCCAGGGTGAAAAGCTCTTTCCTTCCCATGTCCCTCAGATTTTCCTTGTCTTTCTATCTTGCTTCACTCATATAGCAGGTTTCCTTTTGTGGTTGTGCTGAAATCCTTGACTCTCAGCTGATGATGCTCAGACCAGATCCCAGTGTGAAAGCTCTTTACTTCCCATGTCTCCTTAATTTTCCCTTTCTATCCACACTCAGGCTGGGATTTAGCTCAGTTGGTAGAGCGCTGCTCTGCAGTCTCTGAGGTCCCGAGTTCAATTCCCAGCACCGCAAAAATGGGAGAAGGACCTGGCAATCCACTCCCAAGGCAATCCTGAAACAGTCTGCCATTGAAAACCCTGTGAGGGTCTACAGCACCTAACAACAACATCCACCCTCAAGAGAATCTCAGCATGAAGGCCGATAAAATCTATGAGAATCATGGTAGAAGGCAGGGAAGGTGAGAAGTAAACCTGATTTGGAAATCACAGGAAAAGGGAGAAGAGGGTGTGTTGTGGTTCCAACTTCCATGTGGGGCACACAGATATAAATGAAAGCTCTGATCTGCTAGTAGCAAGTTTATAGGTAGCAAGTGGTGGGGACCACTCTGGTAGTACCACATTGGACGGAGCCACTGTGTCGAGCTGAGTGAGGCAAGGGGTTTTAAGAGGCTGGTGAGCCCTTAGTAGGACACATAGATGGGGAAGATTTTCTTTGAAAAAGAAAAGAAGCTGTTTTTGAGGATTGGCATCTTGCTTTTGGTATCAGCGACCTTCTGACCTTGGGGACCAGTTTGTTTCAAATGTCTGGCCACCTGGTCTTTTGGTATCATTCTGATCTTGGGGCCTTATCTGGGGGCTCTTTATTCTCAGTCACCAACACATGGCAAAAACTTACAAGGAATACCAGCTCAGCAAGTGTGGAATAATGTTCTACAAGTAGCTCTGGAGAAAGGGACAGACCGGCTCTGTTCACATCTGTTCAGAGCAAAGGAATCAGAAAAGAGAAGGATTTCTTTTCTTTTCTTTTCTTTCTTTTTATTGCAGTACTGGGGGTTGAGCCCAGGGCCTTGCACTTGCATGCTTTGCAAGTGCTGGACCACTGAGCTGCACCCCCAGCCCATTTTTTTACTTTTTGAGACAGGGTCTTGCTAAGTTATGCAGACTGCCTCTGGTCTCGAACTTGTGATCCTCCTGCTTCTGCCTCCAAAGCCACTGGGGTTACAGGTGTGGGCCACCACGTCTGGCTAAGACAAGGATTTCTTGAGCTGGCTTGGAAAAATGTGTGGGTCTGGGGAAAGTGTGTTCCGGGCCTTAGTTACAATTCGAACTGGAATTTAAATGAGTGCTCCTGAAGCCCAGTCTCAGCAGGCAGGAAAACACAGGTCAAGCTGGGTTGCTATGTAGGTGGCTCCTCTGGGCTGGACGTGATGATTGTCATCTTGGTCATCTTGATAAGGAACACCTGGAAGGACCTCAGGGGATCTGTAACCATAGGAATGAAATGGGCCTAAACTAAACAGTGTGGCTGAGCCTGTTGTAATGGTACTAGAGTTATCAACATTCCTTCTTGGAGGAAGCCAGGAATGAAGCCCTCCTTCCAGGTGCCAATCTCTAGCCCCTCCTGCAGCTACAGGTGATGCTGGTTATATGAGAGGTGAACAGTTGGTTGGGGGTGGGACTTGACAGTGTTGTAGCTTTTGGTGGACATCTTGGTGGGGACTTTCGAGGGATTCCTCTCCTGGGTGAGCCGTATGTAAAGGCTGTGAGTCAGCCTTGCCCCTATAAGAAATCCCAGTAAACCCATGGGCCACAATTTTTTTTTTGAGGTACTGGTAGGGGCTAAACCCAGGGCCTTGTTGCACCCCAACCCCTTTAAATTTTTTTTTATGTTGAAGCAGGGTCTCACTAAATTATGCAGGCTGCCTCTGCTTTCAAACTTGTGATCCCCCTGCTTTTGCTTCCCAAGTCATGGGAATTAAAGACTTGCACCACCATGCAGGGGCTGGGATTTAGCTCAGTTGAAAGAGTGATGCTCTGCAGTCTCTGAGGTTCCCGGGTTGGATTCCCAGCACTGCAAAAAATGGGGGAGAGGAGGCAGAGGCAGGAGGATTGCAAGTTCGAGACCAGAGCTAGTCTGTGTAATTTAGCGTATCAAAAAGTTAAAAAATGGGCTCAGGGGGCAGCTCAGTGGTACAGCTCTTGCAAAGCACGCAAGTGTGAGGCCCTGGGTTCAACCCCAAGTACCACAAAAAGAAAGAAAGAAAGAAAGAAAGAAAGAAAGAAAGAAAGAAAGAAAGAAAAAAAAGGGAGAAGGACATGGCAATCCACTCCCCACTCCCAAGGCAATCCCAAAACAATTGCCAGTTGAATACCCTGTGAGGGTCACTATGAGTTGGGCACTACTCAAGGGCACCTAACAAAACAACAACCACTGTGTGGAGCTGGTTCATCAAATTTAATGTGATCTGCCTGTGGCTTTCAGGCAACATGGCTGCTGTGGCTCATACCTGTAATCTCAGTGACTTGGTAGTTGGAGCAGGAGGATCACAGGCTTGAGGGCCAGAGGCACCCTACACAATTTAGCAAGACCCTGTCTCAAAAAAAAAAAAAAAAAATTAAGAAATGAGGCTGGGGGTGCAGCTCAGCGGTGGAGTGCTTGCCTAGCATGTGCGAGAGGCTCTGGGTTCAACCCTCAGTAATGGGGAAAACATAGACAAAGGAAAGAAAAGAAGAAAGAAAAAAGAAAACAAAGGTCAGCAAGGAAAATGTTAATTTAAATAACTTCATGTTAGGCTGGGTATGGTGACACATGCCTGTAAATCCCAGCGTCTCAGAAAGTAAAGGCAGGAGAATCACATGTCTGAGGCCAGAGGCAGTTTGTATGACTTACTGAAACTCGATTTCGAGATAAAAAAATAAAAAATGGGCTAGAAGCTTGGTGTTAGAGCCATTGCAAAGTATGTGTGAGGCCCTAGGTTCAACCCCTAGTACCCCTAAAATAAAATAAAACAAAATAATTCATTTTTTCTTTAGTTTTAAAAAAATACTAGTTAGAGAAGTGTTTTTTTCTTTTTTCTTACTTTTAAAGTGCTGAGGGAGAGTGAACCTAGAACTTCACACATGCTAGGCAAGTGCTCTACCACTAAGCTGCATTTTTATGCAGGATGCTTTTGGCCTCGAACTTGAGATACTCCTGACTCAGCCTCCTGAGTTGCTGGGATTACAGGCATGTACCACTGTACGTGGCTGAGAAGTAAATTCTTAATGCACAACAAAAATATTAAAAATTTACTCTTTGTACATGATGGCAGCTGCTGTTCATAAATACCTCTGTCTCACACCTTGTACTACCTGCTATTAGGTGCTGTTGAGTCGTGTCCCACTCATAGCAACCCTCATAGGGTTTTCAGTGGCTGATTGTTTTTGGGATTGCCTCAGGAGTGGATTGCCATATCCTGCTCTCATTTTTTCAGTGCTGGGAATCAAACCTGGAACTTCAGAGACTATAGAGCGGTGCTCTACCAACTGAGCTAAATCCCAGCCCTCTTGTACTACTTAAGCACCCAAAACTCTCAGTGGGAAGACACCTAGACTGCCCTGAGTGTAAGTGACCGAGAGCCCCAGCTGTTGCTCTAGAACATGCTTCATTTGTGCTGAGGCCGCACTTTCCTCAGGCTGCTTCCAGCTAAATGGAAGGAGGAATGCTTTGGCTCCAGGACTATGCAACAGCCTTGCTGACCTTTTCTTAAAACTGCACAGGAATCCAAGAAGTACCCACCCTCTCTTCCTCCCTCCCTTCCTCCCTCCCTCTCCCAACTGGAGGTCAGACTTGCATTGCAATCTGGTGGCTCTCCCAGCATATCCCTATCTCTCACAGGTATTTCCCCTCATTGATTTCTTGCATGCTTAATTCTCCTCTTAGCAGCTGACTCTCCAAAGATCTAGAATAAACTTGTGTGACCTCTTCCATTTGCTCCTTCCTTCCATTGCACTCATCCTTGCTCAAAGTAGTCACTGACCAGGGCAGAATGGCTAGGAAATGTTGACATGTCACCCTGTGTTATCTGGGAAGTCAGGGAAGATGCAAGATTTGCAGTCTTCTGTCTACTCCTTGTGGAAAGAAGTAAACAAATACCATCAATTGTATTGTCCTGTGTCCCCTCTGAGGAGTACTCATGGAAATTTTAGGTAGATAAGACTATTTACTTCAAGAAATGGAGAAAAGATTGAGGTTGTCCAAGATTTTGCTCTACTTGGTTCTATAATCAACATCTATGGAAATTGTTATTGTTAGGTGCCATCAAGTTATGTCTGACTCATAGCAACCCTCATAGGGTTTTCAATGGCTGACTGTTTTGGGATTGCCTTGGGAGTGGATTGCCACGTCCTTTCTTCCATTTTTGTGGTGCTGGGAATCAAGCCTGGGACCTCAAAAACTGCCAAGTGGCGCTCTACCAACTGAGCTAAATCCCAGCAGACCCATGGAAGCAGCAGTCAAGAAATCAAAAGATGTATTGCATTAGGAAAAGTTGTTGCAAAAGACCTCTTCAAAGTGTTGGAAAGTAAAGATGTCACATTGAAGATGAAGGTGTGCCTGACTCATGCCGTGATACTTTCGCACCATATGGTTGTGAAAGTTCAATTCAACTTCACAAATACATTCTGAAGGCCTCCTAGGTATTGGGGCTTGTTCCAAGTCCAGGGGCCACAGTGGCAAGTATGAGAACTGTAGTGTCTGCCCTCAGTTGTAAAGAGCTAAAAAATCTTAACATAGAATGAATTGTGCTTTGGGAGATGAACCTACAAGGAACTGTAAGACAAGGTAGTCTCCCTCCTCCAGCTCAAAAGTCCCAATTCTGGACATGGCAAGACTCTTCACAATCTACTGTAATTCCATTAACTCTTTCCAGCCTCATTTACCACCATTGCCCCAAAAGCTGGGGACACAACCGAGTGTGCATCAATCTGAACATGCCAGGCTTTTGTACACACTATTCCTGTTTCCTGGCAGGCAGTTACCTTCTCACAAATCCGCTCCTGACACACTTAGCATTGCTAAATTCTCCCCTTCTTCCAAGGCCCTTTGTCTACTTCCTTATAGTCAGAACCAGAATGCAGAGCCAAGACACCCACTATACGGTGTCAGACAGATGTAGAAGGCTTTGTCTAGCCAGGAGACTTTACCCCTTGAGCATTCAGCTTCCCTATATATCTAGGAGAACAATTCCTATTCCAGGAAATGTAATTAGTACTGATATTCAACTCTTGGTGCTTAGGTAATGAAAAATGTTTGCTTAACTGAATAACATTATAGTCTCAGGCCAGAATTTGGACTTTGTGAGGGCCCTGGCTGTGAGCTGGATTTTGGAAGGGTTAATGATCAATTTTTGCAGTTTTCTATGGTTAAGAATGAGAAATGTACCTTGTACTTTGCCTCAAAGACCTGCCTGTTAGCTGGGCAAACAGATGGAAAAGCTCTCAACAACTCAGTTTCAAACCCCTAGAATAGGAGTTCTCCAATTTTAGCAAGCATCAGAATTAACTAAAGGTCATTTACTAAAACACCAATCCCCCACTCCCACTTTCTGATTCAGTAGGTGTGGCATAGAGTCTGGCATTTGAGAGTTTACATTTCCAGCCGGTTCTCAGGTGATGTCAGAGCTGCTGGATTGACAAGATTCTCTTCTTCATCAAATTTTCCTCAGGCTCTACTGGGTGCCCTTTTTGAATAGGCCTGACCTTGGGCTCCCATGTCCTTTCTTGTAGAGTCCAGTTATAATAAGAATCCTGGTAAGTCAGTTAGTTCATCCAACCTCCTCCATTCTTGATATCTGAATACCTTCTATATCTGATTAGGTTCTGCATCCTTCACTATCCCCTAGGTGATGTCTGAGCACCCTGGCTTGCCTTCAGCAAGATTCATGTTAACTAGGTGTAGTCAGCTTCCTCTTTATCTCTGATATTTCCTCTTACTAATTTTCTATCTACTCAACATCCCCTTTCCTGCTAACCATAAATCCCATCTTTGTTGCATTTGGAGTTGAAACCAATCTCTCTCCTCCACTGCAAAATCCTATTGCAGTGGTCCTTACGAGGCAGGATAGAAAGACAGGAAAACTTTTGGGGAGATGGGAAAGAAGGCTTTTAACTCTCAGATCTGGTTTGAGTCTTATCAGCCAAAAATTGTGGTGCAACCTAAAGAAGGAAAGGTGCTGTGGGAACTGCCTGCATAGAAACCTGTGCTTCTCTCTAAGAATCTCACAAAACTAGATTATGGGCCATAACTAAAATTAACAGGCCTAGGTAACTTCCTCATGACTAAATGTACTAAATGGATAACATTGCAAAGAATGGGAATACCAGAGCACATAATTGTACTCATGAGGAATCTGTACATGGATCAGGAGGCAGTCGTTCAAACAGAGCAAGGAAACACTGCCTGATTTAAAGTCAAGAAAGGTGTCAGGGCTGTATCCTTTCACCGTACCTCTTCAATCTTTATGTTGAGCAAATAATCCAGGAAGGTGGACTTTATGAAGAACATGGCACCAGGATTAGAGGAAGATTCATTAATAACCTTTGTTATGCAGATGACACAACTTTACTCACTGAAATTGAAGAGGATTTGAAACTCTTACTGATGAAGATCAAAGAACATGGCGTTCAGTATGGATTGTGCCTCAACATCAAGGAAACAAAAATCCTTACAATTAGGTCAGTAAGCAACTTTATGATAGGTGGAGAAAAGACAAAGTTGCCCAAAATATTGTTTTACTTGTTTCTACAGTCAACATGGGGTTAGGGTTTAGCTCAGTTGGTAAAGTGCTGCTCTGTGTTCTCTGAGGCCCTAGGTTCAAATCCCCACACTGCAAAAATGGGAGAAGGGCCTGGCAACCCACTCCCAAAACAATCCCCAAACAATCTGCCATTGAAAACCCTATGAATAGCAGAGAAGCACTGCCATAATGCTGGGAATTGGAGTAGTGTCGAGGAGTATTTTGTTCTATGTACATAGTGTCACTATGAGTCATATCTGACTCAACTGCACCTAATAACAACCACCATCAACACTCATTGGAGCAGCAGTCAAGAAATCAGAAGATGCATTGCATTGGGAAAAGATGTTGCAAAAGACCTCTTTAAAGTGTTAAAAAGTAAGGATGTCACACTGAATACAAAGGTTCACCTGACTTATACCATGGTATTTTCAGTGGCATCATATGGTTGTGAAAGCTGGACATTGAACAAGGGAGACAGGAGAAGAATTGATGCTTTTGAATTATGGTGCTGGAGATGAATATTGAATATACCATGGACTGTCAAAAGAACCAACAGATCCATCCTAGAAGAAGTGCAACCAGAGTGCTCCTTTGGATGCAGGAATGAATAGACTGCATCTTACATATTTCGGACATGTTGTGAGGAGGGACCAATCCCTGGAGAAGGACATCATGTTTGGGAGAGGTGAGTCAGTGAAAAAAAGGAAGACCCTCAACTAGATGGATTGACATAGTGTCCACAACAATGGGCTTAAACACAAAACAGATAATGTGTCTGGCACAGTGCAGGGGAGTGTTTTGTTCTGTTGTACATTACATCGCAGAGTCAGGCCCAAATCGACGGCATCTAACAAATGTACTAAGAATTTCCTCGACTATCCCAATTTATATATTTTAACAATGCTCTTTTTCCTATCTGTAAATCTATACCATGCACCTCCTGGGACCCTATTGAGCAATTAATTTCAAAAGCCCCAATATCATAAATGTCCATTGTAAAGACACTCAGGTTCCACACTCTCCCTTGAGATGCCCACATCCATGATTTGGATATGTAGTAATAGTTTCCTTAGGCACTGTTTCTCTGAATCCCCGTGATTCACCCTGAAGCTGCACTATCCCTTACTTTTACCTAATAAATTCTGCAACTTTGCTCACTCCCTAACTGGTGCTGAAATTCAGTTCTACAACAGAGCCAAGGACTCCTGCTTGGAGGACTGGAAAAAGGGGAATTCCTCAGGGCAGGCAGCAATGCTGAGGTGCAGCACCACTCACGGCTGCTGACACACTTATCATGGTGGTCCTGAACAAAGTTTGCCTTATTGTTCTCTAAGCAGTGTCATGGACATTTCTTTTTTCCTTTAAAAGGGTCCTTTTAGAGACCCACTCACTACAGGTTAAGTCTCCTGCGCTTAATACCTGGCACGCAGAATGTCTGTTTCAATCCTGGTCTACCACATATTCAGTCTTGGTTCCAGATCACTCTCTTTGTGTTTCATTTGCTTCACCTGTGAAATCAGGCTATCACCAACTGCATGGTAAGTGCCAAGAGCAGTATCTGGCAGTGCTCAGTGAATCAGTGAATGTTGGTTAAAGCTCATTATTTACTGATTTCTGGAGGAAGTGTAAAAACAAAAGCTAGGGGTCCAGATGGCTAAAGAAGGGCAGAATTAAGTCTCTCGTTTGTGACCTAGGTAGGCACAAGCTCTGCAGCTTTTTCTATTTGACCCAGCAGTACCAACCACCACACAGTACGCACGCCTCTCACTACCACAGTCGCTCAATATGTCAGGTTTCCCCACCCCCGCCCCATCCCCACGCTCTACCGACGCTGCGCAGGCGCAGAGTCGCCGTGCTCCTGCTTTATACGCGTGCGTACTCAAGTGCGCCAGGCGGGGGCGCGCCAGAGAAAAAATGGCGGCGGCAATGCGTGTGGCGGCGGCTAAAGGAAAGCTCAGTGTTCTAACTCGTGGCCTTTGCACCACGACCCGCAGCCTTTGCAGCGAGTCTGTCTCTGTTAAGGAACGTATCGAGAGCAAGCGCCGCGCCGCGCTGCTGGGAGGAGGCCAGAGTCGCATCGACAAGCAGCATGAGCGAGTGAGTCCTTGAGGGCTGAGCGCGTCCCACCCCTTCGCCTGCGACGTATCACGGCGCGCCCCCCCAGGGCTCCCAGCCAATCGACGTATCACAGCGCGCCCCCCGAGGGCTCCCTACCAATCCGCGAGAGCTCAACCCTGGTAGTTAGCAAGGCGCATAAAACCGGGACGCACATCTGGGTGCTTGGTCAGACCCTGGCGGACCCTTGGGCTTGTAGACCTACCTGACGAGGCGCCTGCTAGCTCCCCACCTTTGTAAACTTTTGGGCAAGTTAATTTCTAGGATTCAAGTTATCGTAAACAGGAAACTAACAATTCTCCCACAGTTTTATTGTTAGAATAGAGAGAGTGAAGCAAGATAGCTGTTCATAAAAAAGACTTTTTTTTGTCGGGGTGCTGTGAAGGGGCCCCAACAGGGCTTCGCACATACTTTGCAGGCGCTCTACCACTGAGCACCACCCTCCAGCCCCCATTTTATTTTTTTGAGTCCAAGTCTCGCTAAATTACACAGGATGTCTCTGACCTTGAATTTGCAATCTTCCTACCTCAGCTTCCCGATTTGCTGGGATAACAGGTGTGCACCACCTTGCCCAATTTAAGACCTGCTTATTCTTTTTGTGCCCCATGAAAGAGTGGTGGCAAGTTTTTTTCTCCATGGTGGAAGCGGGGAACTAAGTTCATAAAATTCTTACTAACCTGCACCCCAACCCCCACAGAAGATCAAAGCGACCTCGTGAGGCTCTTAGCTTGTATCAGCTTGCTTCGTCGTTAGCAGGTGGTGCAGGCTCCTTTGCTATTTGGCTAGTGTGAGCATGTGAGGAACTGCCACCCACTTCATGGGTTTGGAGGTGAGACTCACAGTTGACCTGTTGGCCATTTATCAGCAGAAGAAAGGGATGGTTGGGCCATTTATCACCAGAAGAAAGGGAGGCTGGGAGAGGTAAGCGCAGACATGAGAGAAACGGGTCTTACTCAACGCGTCCTTGGCTCATAGGTGAGTCTAGACCAAAGTGCAGGATGAGTTAAGTGGTCAAGAAGGCACGGAAGTGAAACACTCTTCAGGTGAAGGACATTAAGGCGCTGGTCAAGTGTTGGGGAGGTTGAAAGGGTGGCATCTTCTGGGAGATTTGGACAACCCTTTAAATCAAGTATTGATTCAGATGTCCTAAGTTCCCATTTGACAGAATCCTGAAGATGACCGTTCCTTTTTGATACTTGGTAGTGAACTGTAAAATTGGTTGGTGGTTTGTGGTGCTGGAAGTGCTTTCCCTTCCTCTCCTGGGATGGCCCGGTGAGCGCCTTTAGGTCATCCTATGGAAAGGGCTGCCATTGCTCTTGTGTACTCTTTCTCTTGGGGCCTGTTCAATTCCTTCCTTGAACATTGGCCCGCCCTTTCTGGGGCAGATCCTGGTGGATTTAGATGCAACCGCCAGAGCTTTTTCTTTTGCCAAAGCTGATTTAGTCAGGAGGCAGACTTCTACCTTTTCTAAACAATTTTTGCATTTTCATAGGATAAATTTTCTAGAAATAGAATCAGTAGGTCAGAATATAAATATTTTAAAGCCTCTGCATGTATATATGTTGTTGTTTCCAGGTGCTGTTGAGTTGTATCCAACGCATGGCAACCCTCAGTACAGCAGAATGAAACACTCCCCAACCCTATGCCATGCACACAATTTTTTTTTTTAGTCCATTGTTGCAGTCACTGTGTTTCTTTTCGTTTTGAGTCGTGCCACATCAGCAAAAGGATGTCCCAGGGGCTTTACTTGATTCCCATCCTTAAGGTTGACTGTACTTTGAGACAACTCTTCCCCAGTTTTTTCTTAAATGCCTTCCAGCCTGAGGGGCTCATTTTCCAGCACTCTATTTGACAGTGCTTCTTTGCTATTCTTAGGGTTTTCAGTGGCTAATTATTTTGGGAGTGGGCTGCTTGGTCCTTCTGCCTAGTTTGTCTTAGTCTGGAAGCTCAGCTGAAACCTGTCCACCATGGGTGGGCCTGCTGGTATCTGAAATACTGGTGCCATGGCGTTCAGCATCATAGCAACACTCAACAAGCTGACTGACAGTGGGTGCGTGTGTGTGTGATTGTTGTTGTTGTTGTTGTTAGGTGCCGTCGAGTCAGTGTCCGACTCATAGCGACCCTCACAGTGTTTTCAATGGCTGACTGTTTCTGGATTGCCTTGAGAGTGGATTGCCAGGCCCTTCTCCCATTTTTGTGGTGTTGGGAATTGAACTCGGGACCTCAGAGACTGCAGTGCAGCGCTCTATCAGCTGAGCTAAATCCCAGCCCTGTGTGTGACACACACACACACACACACACACACACACACACACACACACTGCCAGGTTGCTTTCCCACCAAACTTATTCTGCCTCCCTCAACAGCACATAATATTTTGCTAGCCAGGTGGCTGAGATGGTAAACAGGCTGAGATAATGAGACACAGATTGGTGCTTGCGCTTCTAGCATCATTACCATGTAATAGTTCATGTGTGCACAGTGTTACTGGTCCCTGTGATGTTATTCTCCTGTGACATGTACAGGTAATCATTGGCAATTAGCCACTAATGTGTAATAGCCTTAATTAGCCCCTCTGCTGGTACCCTCATCAGGGAGAGGGAGATACCTGAATAAAGTATGTCAGACCTACCTGGAGCATTTTTCCAGCTTTGTAGGTGACCCCAGGCTTCAATCTCTTGCCAAGGAGCTTGGACTCTACAAATTTCCTTTTTGTTTTAACACAACCTCACTTCCTCTCTGGCTTTGGGTCTTCTCTGAAGGGTAAAAATAGCCAATTTGAAGTGGGTTTGTTTTTGTTTTTGTTTGGTGGGTGGGAAGGTGCAGTGGGCCAGAGTGTTTGACCAAGACTGAGGTTTTGAGAGCCCTAGCAGTGGAGACTCTTGGTAGATCAAGGACTCTAACATCAATTCTAAGACACATTTTTTTCCTTTCTTCCCTCCCTCAAACTCTTTAGCACTCTGTGTTCCATTTCCCTTTTAGTCAGCAGGTCCCTGCTGCAAGATCTGTCTGTCAGGTATGGAGTCCCTAAGCAGGACCCCCAAAGTAGGGGAGTAGGAGGGAAAAGAAGCCCATGGTGGATGAGGGAGACTAAGGAGTAGTGTGCCCTTGCGGGGGGGAGCCGAGAGCAGCAGGGAGTGGTAGGCTTCCCTAAAAAGAGCCTATAAATCTGGGGATACAGCCTCCAACCCTTCACTAAGCCTGCTTTAGTTTTCTACCTTATGCTACTTTATTTTTCTTTTTAGGGCTCTGTAGGTCTCCTGTAAATGTTTGTGGAGCTATTTATGGTATCTTGTTCCGGGGTCGGGTTTTTCTCCCACTTCTCCCTCTGTTTTCTTCCTCCTTCCTTATTTACCTTCCTGGAGCACCCTGTCTGCCCTGTTTCCGCACTGTCCAAAATGAAGTCTGTTAATAACACCTGTATGCTTTGGTCAGGACAGACAGAATGGAGGCTGTTGTATCAGGGCAAAGCCTGTACTTTGCTTACTAACTTAGTCTATGATGACATTAGTGAGTGATCCTTGGTGTGTTTCAGGGAAAGCTGACTGCCAGGGAGCGGATCACTCTCTTGCTGGATCCTGGCAGCTTTGTGGAGAGTGACATGTTTGTGGAACACAGATGTGCAGATTTCGGAATGGCTGCTGATAATAACAAGGTATCTGTTCAAATGGTGGTATGAATGGTTTCCTGCTGTGGCTCTGCTGGCCTGCCTATCAAGTAACCAGTCTATAAAGCTTTTCTCTTAAGTTCTGTGGAGAAGTATTGCTGGGAACTCCATGTTCTCCCTTCCCCTCACCTTTGTTTGCAGATGGGATGTGGGTGGGCTGCTTGTGCTATGTGTCGCATGACTTGGGCCCAGTTCCCAAGGCTCTGGTTGTGGCTTCAGTTCTCTTGAGTACAGAATGACAGATGTGGCAGGAGGGTCATAAGAGTGTCTTTTAGTTGGGTTCTGATTTGAGAACCAGGCACTAGTTTAAATTCCTACTAGTTGCCACTTTCAATGTGCCTTAAGTTTATGTCCTTGGGTTCCCCCCAAACCACGCAGTGCTGGGGATTGAACCCAGGGACTTGCACATGCAAGGCAAGCACTCCCACTGAGCTACATCTCCAGCTTGCCTTTGAGTTTTTGAGGTCAGCAAAAATGGAGGGCCTTTCATGGGTACATGGAGCTGGGATTTAGCTCAGTTGGTAGAGTGCTGCGCTGCAGTCTCTGAGGACCCGAGTTCAATTGCCAGCACCGCAAAAATGGGAGAAGGGCCTGACAATCCACTCCCAAGGCAATTCCGAAACAGCCATTGAAAACCCTATGAGGGTCACTATGAATCGGATACCGACTCGACTCGACGGCAGGGCAATCATGGGTACATGGAGTTCTTTGGACTCAGTTTTGATCCAGTCTTCTATGTATATTCAGTTTATGACCAAACATTTGTAAACTTGGCACCCAACCAGCTGGCTCCATTTGAGCCATTATGGGCCTCATGGATTACTGCATTTCCATGTAAAATGGTGGGTTTGCGTTTAAAGGTTTGGTGTGTAGCTTTGGAGAAGGTGCCATGTTCCTATCTTTTTTTTTTTTTTTTCCATTTTTTTTTTTTTCTTTTTGGTACTGGAGGGCTGAACCCAGGGCCTTGCACATACTTTGCAAGCACTCTGCCACTGAGCTGCACCCCAGCCCAGTTTTTTTTTTTAATTGGGAATTTTTAATGTACAACATAATGTGTTTCATTGACATATATTTCATTGTGACATTTCCATATATGCATTTCATTGTACATTGCTCACATAATTTCCTCTTTACCTTCTTGTGCCCCTCCTCCAGCCTAGTTTTTGTTTTTTAGGTTGAGAGGATCTCGCTGAGTTATGCAGGCTATCTCTGGCCTCAAACTTGCAATCCTCCTACCTTTGTCTCTAGAGTCACTGGGAGTACAGGTGTGCGCCACCATACCTGGCTGCCATGTTGCTTTATATGAACTTTCCACAAGTATCTGGCAGGGGTGGTTCTAGGGTCTCTTAATTATTTTGCTTTTTTAGAGGGGTATGGTGCTGGGTTCAAACTCAGGGTCCTTTGCATGTTAGGCAAGTATCCTACCACTAAGCTATACCCTTAGCCAGATGATTCTGCTTTTAGAAAGGAAGAAGTCTAAGGCTACACTGCCCTTCTCTTCTGCTGACGGAGCAGAATCCCAGTGCATGCTGTTGTAGAGCCAGGGAAGAGGCAGGGGGGTACCTTCTTGTTCCTTATTCAGATTGAATTTTAAGGAATTTGGTGTTTGTTTCTTTTTGTCTTTAATTTGGCATAGCTGCTAAATTCATTAGAAGAGGTATTTGGAATTTTTAACCTTTATTTTTTCATTTCTCTGGTAGTTTCCTGGAGACAGTGTGGTCACTGGATGGGGCCGAATCAATGGAAGATTGGTTTATCTCTTCAGTCAGGTATTTCATAACTCCAGTAAATGGAGCTTTCCTGAGCTGAGTGCTGTGGTGCATGCCTGTGATTGCAGTGACCGAGGAGGCTGAGGCAGGATGATCTCAGGTTCGAGGCAGAGGCAGCCTGCGTGACTTAGTGAGACCCTGTGTCAAAAAATAAGGAAAAAAAAGAAGGAGCTGGGGATACAGCTTAGTGGTGGAGTGCTTGCCTTGCATGAGTGAAACCCTGGGTTCAGCCTCCAGTATTGCAAAAACAAATGAACTTTCCTGGAGAGTTGAGGCAGGAGCAAAATAGATGAAAGAAAATTTGGGAGAATATCTTGCTTATGTTTTGGGGCAAATGAAAGATTTGTTTTCTGTTTTCTATGTATTATACAGAGTTTTATACTCTTTTCTTAGGAAGAAAGAGTCTTTAGTCTGTTTTTGGGAGGATCATGAGGCAGTAGGCTTTTACTAACTTGTTCTAGGATCCAGAAGTTTATTCCACATGAGCAGTGCTTCAAACTTGTGAAAAATAAGGTTAAGGTTTGGGTGTAGGTTCAATATGTTAAAATTTATTTTTTTTTCAACTTCTGAAACTTCTTTAAAAATGTTTGAGCTTTCAATTTCTTTCTCCTAGGTGTTCATCTCTGGCCAGTCACTATATTTTACTTGTTGATTTAATTGTTTTCTTTTTAGGATTTTACAGTTTTTGGAGGCAGTCTGTCAGGAGCACATGCCCAAAAGATCTGCAAAGTAAGTGTTTACTATTGAAGAAATCCAAAATTTTCATCAGTCATGTATTGACTGGTTTGGGGCATAATACACTGAATACTTCAGGTGGAGCACATTTCCAGTCCATTTTCCAAACATTTCCATGATGTGATACTCATCTGAAGGGATTCTTAGCATATTTTTGTGCTATGAATCTCTGACATTGGAGAAGCCTTGACCTTCACATTGTTCCATGATTAAAATAAAAATGTAAGATTACAAAGAATTTAAAATACTTAAAAAACACATTTGTAATATGTGATTTCTAATTAATGCATTAAATACCAACATGTAGCAATGGAACTAAGAATTGGTACATTACAAAAGTAGGCCTTAATAAAAATACTTCAGGATCTCTGCATCAGCTTTAATGTGACATAAAAATATCTAATTGAGGCCAGTTGCCCTGGCCCACGCCTGTAATCCCAGTGACTTGGGAGGCTGAGACAGGAGGATTGTGAGTTCAAGGCCACGGACAGTCTGTGCAACTTACTGAGACCCTATCTCAAAAAAAAAAAAATAATAATAAAAATAAATAAATAAGAGAGGGGCTGGGAGGTACAGCCCATTGGTAGAACACTTGCCTAGCATGTGCATGGCCCTGGGCTGAACCCCCAATACTGCCCAAAAAATAAATAAACCCCGAGAACAAAAATGAAAACCTTAGCTTCTATTAATGACAGAGTCACAGGTATTTCTAATGACTGTTTAGTGCCTACATCTATCATTGAAGGAAATACTAAAGATTAGTTAGAGTTAGTAAAGATAAGGATGGGTATTAGTCAGCTGTCATCACTGTAGGAAAAAGACCAACCAAAATAAACTTATGACGGAAGAGGTTTACTGGGAGCTCACAATTAATAGATCAGTCCATAATGGTGGCAGGGTAGGTGTGGCATTGGCAGTAGCAGGTCCTGTGGCAATGACATCATGGCATAGTGGAACAGAGAGAGCACCAAGCCACAGGTCCAGGGGAAATCTTCCAAAGGCCCGGCCCCAAAGTTTCACTACCTCCTGGGATAGCTACACCAGCTGGGAACAAAACAACATGACCTTTGAGGGGCAATGTAGGTCCAAACCATAATAAGACATGCATTTTTTAAAAAACTTTTCAGTGCTGAAGAGTTGAACCCACATCCTTACATATGCTAGGCAAGTGTTCTACCATTCTTTAATTTTTTATTTTGAGACAGGGTTTCCCTGAGTTGCACAGACTGCCTCTGGCCTCTCACTCATCATCCTCCTGCCTCAGCCTCCTGAGTCACTGGGATTACAGGTGTGTGCCACAGTATCTGGTTAAGATGTAAATTTTTTCCTATCCAAGTTCATAGATCCCTTGAAATGTGTTCATAGCCACCCTTGGGATTCTGAGGACCCCAGGTAAAGAACTATAGTTCTAGCTAGAGATTCCAGATGCTGAAAATGAAAAGTAAAGAGCAGGGCGAAGACTACATGATAGTATTTTATAAACACTGCTAGAGCTGGGCTTGCAGCTCAGTGGTAACAGTGCTTGCCTAGCATGCACAAGGACCTGGCTTCCATCCCTAATACTGCCAAAACAAATACCAACACAAAGCCCTGCTGGATTTAGGTGCTCTGAGGAAGGATAAAATATGGCTCATATTTAGTAGAGGAATTTTGGAGTTAAAGATTGAACTGTTAGTAGCTGGTAGGGTTTCCCTCCATAATGGATCACCTGGATTCCAGACATGGTCCAGTCATGTGTTACTCCTAAGACCTTGGGATGATCACTTATAAACCATCTCAGTTTTCCCCCTTTTTACTGCCTCTGTTATGACAGTTAAATGTGATAATGGAAGTAAATGTGTTTTCTAAACTAGGGTCTGAAGGAACTTTGCTCATTATCATGTTAGAGCTACTGACCCATGAGGAAAACCTGTCATATTAGAAGTAAAAGTAGGCCAGGGCTTGGCCTGAGGTTAACAGACCAGATGGGTCAATATCTACTTTCACCTAAATAGTACTTCGTTATTTTGTATGTTTTTTCCTCCCCAGTATTAGGGGTTGATTCCACACTGTCACTGGAGTTTAGTGCAAAGTCCCAGTTCCTGGAATTAGGTTCAGCCATCTATCCCCAATATACCATTAAAGAGACAAGTAATGATGAAAAACAAAGGAGGTTTAATTAGTGTGCATATTGAGAGGGGCTGGGGTTTAGCTTAGTTGCTAGAGTGCTGTTCCACACTCTCTGAAGACCTGGGGCAGATCCCCAACACTGCAAACAAAACAAAACTAAACAAAAAACAGGAGAAGGATGTGGCAATCCACTCCCGAAGCAATCCCGAAGCAATGAGCAATGAAAATCCTATGAAGGGCACTATGAGTTGGACTGACCTGATGGCACCTAACAGCAGCTGCAGCACGTTGGGAGGAGTAACAAATAAAAGAATCCGGTGACCCCAAGCCTGTCTTGGAACTCAAATGGGTTTTAGGCCTAAGTAGAGAAAGAATTAGGGGCATGGGTGAGAGGTGTGTGTAGTTTAAGCAGTCCTGTTCTGTGTGTTATGGGGCGACCTTTGTCCTAATTATGGTTCTGCAGAGTGGTTCCAGGACATTATCCCTGTCACCACTGGAGGAGGAGTTGTAGTCCCTTGTCAAAAAGATGTTACTAAGCCAGGCACAGTGGTACACATGTAATCCCAGCGGCTTGGGAAGTGGAGGCAGGAGGATTGCAAGTTTGAGACCAGAGGCAGTTTGTGTAACTTAGTGAGACCCTGTCGCAAAAAGTAAAAAAAAAAAAAAAAGGGCTGAGGGTGCAACTCAGTGGTCCAGCACTTGAAGAGCATGCAAGTGTGAGGCCCTGGGTTCAACCCCCAGTACCGGAGGGGGAAAAAAAAAAAAGCTGTTACTGATTAATGTTCCCCAAATCCAAAGTGGCTGCAAGTTTTGGTCTGGAGACCTTTATATACATTTGGAATGAGGAGTCAATGCGTTTTGTTGTTGTTAGGTGGTGTTCAGTCATGTCCAACTCATAGCGACCCTCATAGGATTTTCAATGGCTGATTGTTTTGGGATTGCCTCGGAAGTGGATTGCCACATCCTTCTCCCGTTTTTGTGGTGTGGGGAATCGAACTTGGGACCTCAGAGACTGCAGAGCAGAGCAGCACTCTACCAACTGAGCTAAATCCCAGCCCCAATACTTTTTAGCAAAGGCAATTTATAAGTGCCTGTTACACTTCCATTTCTTTTCTTTTTTTTTTTCCCTTGAGTCAGGATCTTGCTGTGTAACGTAGTCTGGCCTGGAATTTCCACCAATCCTCCTGCCTCAGCCTCTCTAGCACTGGGATTACAGGCATGTGCCACCATGCCTGGCTTTTTTTTTTTTAATTCCCCCTTGACATCAGTTCTTTCATAGGAGTAACTGGGAAACAAAACTGACTGCTGAAAATATCACAACCCAAGTCTGTAATTCCAGAAATGTTTGCCACAAGCAGTTTTTTTTCCCGAGTACTAGGGGAAAAGTACCAGGGGATTGAACCCTGGGCCTTGCACATTGCTTTTTAAGCACTCTACCACTGAGCTGCACCCCCAGCTTTTTTTTTTTTTTTATTTTTTATCTTGAGACAGGTTCTCCCTAAGTTACATGACTGCTTCTGTCCTTGAACTTGCAATCCTCCTGCCTCCCAAGTTGCTGGGATGATGGGCCTGATCTACGCACCCTCCTGTCCCTGCTAATGCAAGGTGCTTTGGCTCTTGGGTGTTTGGGGCTTTAATCATCCTTTAAAATATCTGGTCCTTTGTCTTCTGTGAAGGTCCTCGAGCATCATAGGCAATGAAACCAGGGTTATTGCCTCCTGTTTGGAAAAGTACACTCAGAACATTTTCCAGAAAGCACTTGTCAATGCTGTTATTGTTGATAAGAGCAGTTGTCTCATGAAAGCTCTCTCTGCTGTCTCAGATCATGGACCAAGCCATGACTGTGGGGGCGCCAGTGATTGGGCTGAACGACTCTGGAGGAGCCCGGATCCAAGAGGGGGTGGAGTCCTTGGCTGGCTATGCAGACATCTTCCTGGTGAGAAACCTAGTGATAGCTTAGTAAAAAAGCACAGGGCTTATTTCTCTGTGTCCTTATCTCTCTTCATTGTTCTCTGCCTCATTGTGTTGTCCTCTGTGGCTCCTTCCTGTGTCTCTAGGGATGGGGATGGAAAGTGAGAGGGGATGGAGAGGGTATTCTTTCTTCCTGATGGAGGGCCACTCATGGGAAGACAGTTCAAAGTTGTTCATCAGGGAAGAGCACTTGTAAATATTTTTCTTTTAAAAGCAAGAGAGTGAGAACAAGGAAAGATTAAAATGAAGTAATTTGGTAGAACTAGGATTTTTTTAAAGAGTGCAGTGTTTTTATTTTTTGTTTTATAGTATTACAGGATCACTATACAAAGTTCAAGTCGTAGTTCAAAGAAGAAAGAAATCATCCCAAATCCCACCTTTCAGAAACATTTGTTGAGCATCATTTCAGATACCTCCCTGGATATTTATGGACTGAAATAAAGAAACGAATCAAAAGGTGTTATTTGAAATCTGAAGTACTAGATTTTGAGAGAGAGAGTAAGAAAGATTGGGATGAGGAGGAGAGACGGCTAGACAGAAACTGGCAGTGTTTCCAGAGAGAAGAGGAAAGGGGGAAAAGGAAGGAAAGAGACATTGTTTCTAGCTAGGCCAGCTGCTGTCATTCCCTAGCCATCAGACTTACAAGCTTTCTTGTCCCTGGTCACTGCCCTTTGTGATCCATCAGAAAACTATGTAGGTTTTTTTTTTTTTTTTTTTTTTTTTTTTTTTTTTTTTTTTTTTTTTAGTAAGATACTCTGCTAGTTGTAGGAGTACTTGTATTACTCCAGAAGCCACTCTTTGTAGGTCCCGTACCTACATTTTAATCTTTAAAACTTGAGCTCCAGGGCTAACACACTGGGTTCTACAGGTAGCTTGGCCTGAACAGTTTAGGCCTGGAGAATCTTGTTTCCAAGCCTGAAAGTCATTCCTGTGTCAGGAACAAAGGAAAGGGGGGCCCCAAGAGAAGTGTCAGTACCACATTTTAGAGCTTCCCTGGATTTATCTTTCTAAATGGTATTCAAAAATTTATTCCAGAACTTCTTTATAAGTATAGGCTGGGGGAAGTTTTTTGATTTTAAGGGATAGGTTTTAGTGACTTTAAGATCTGCCTTGCAGTCGATTGCTTATTACTTATTGTCATACTGAAGCCTCCTCCACTCTGTCCTGCCTGTTCTGTTACTTTCTGGTAACTTTATTTTGACATAATTTCAAACTTCATGGAAAAATTGTAACAATAGTGCAGAAGCTCGTCTATGACTTTACCAAGATATAACAGTTGTTTGCACTTAGTGATATGACTATGAGTTGTATTTGACTCAACAGCACCTAACAACAAACAACAAATTCTTTTTTTTTTTTTTTTAATTTGCGGTGCTGGGGGTTGAACCCAGGGCCTCTCGCCTGCATGTTTTGCAAGTGCTGGACCACTGAACTGCGCCCCCAGCCCATTTTTTTTAACTTTTTTGAGACATGGTCTCACTAAATTACACAGACTGCCTCTGGTCTCGAACTTGCGATCCTCCCGTTTCTGCCTTCCAAGCTGCTGGGATTACAGGCGTGTGCCACCACGCCTGGCTCAACGAACAAATTCTTTAATCATTTAATTGTCTGTCACTTTGGTAAAAAATGAATTGACTATAAATGTTGATTTGTTTCTGAGCTCTCCGTTCCTCTGTCTGCAAGTATATTCTTACATCAGACCCACACTGTCTTGCTTACTACTACTATATAGTGGCTTTGAAGTTTGATAAAGTCCTCCAACTTGGTTGTTTTGAAAAAGTGTTCTGGCTATTCCAGGTCCTTTACATTTCTTTTTGGTTTTTTTTTTTTTTTTTTTAATTTTTCGTTTTTTTGAGACAGGGCCTTGCTGTGTAGCCTAAGTTGGCCTGGAACTCATGTGTAGACCAGGCTGCCCTCAAACTTGTGTTGATTCTCATGCTTCAGCCTCCCGAGTGCTGGGATTACAGGTACAGGCCACAGCACTAGGCTGGTCCTCTGCATTTATACATGAATTTTTGGATCAGTTGTTAACTGTACAGAAATACCTGGCCAGATTTGGTATGAACTGTATTGAGTCTGTAGATCAATTTGGCAAGAATTTATATCTTCACCTACTGAGTGTTCTATGTCATGTAGATGGAATCTTCTTGCATTTATGTAGGTTGTCTTTAATTTCTCAGCAATATTTTATAATTTGCAGCATACATATCTTGTACTTCTTTTGTTTACACATGTTTTATTCTTTTTGATGATATCTCCTTTTGGAATGTTCTTTGCAAGTGTATATAGAGAAAATTGATATTTATTTGTTTATTTTCACGCAAGATCTTACTATGTAGCCCAGGTGGGCCTTGAACTTACTATGTAGCCCCAGCTTTCCTCACATTTGCAATCCTGCCTCAGGCCCTTGGGCACTGGGGTTACAGGTGTGTGACACTATACCCTGCTTAAAATTCATATTTATATGTTGATCTTGTATCATACAGCCTTGCTTAAGTTATTTATTAGCTGTTTTTTTTGTGTGTGTGTGCTGGAAATTGAACTCAGGGCCTTGTGCGTGCTAAGTCCATGTTCAACCTTTAGTTACACCCCCAGGCCTTAGCCCTAATAGAGTTTATGTGTGGTGTGTCTGTCTTAGGATTTTCTGTATAGATAGTTATGTCTTCCGCAAATAGAGATTCATTTACTTCCTTTTTTCTTTTCTTTTCTTTTTTTTTTCTGGTACTGGAAGTTGAACCGAGGGCTTCGAGCTTGCATGTTTTGCAAGTGCTGTACCACTGAGCTGCACCCCCAGGCCATTTTTTTGTTTTTGAGACAGGGTCTTGCTAAATTATGCAGACTGCCTCTGGTCTCAAACTTGAGATCCTCCTACCTCTGCCACACAAGTTGCTGGGATTACAGGCCTGTGCCACTGCACCAGAGTGAGGCTCATTTAATTCTTATTTTGTTTTGTAGTTGGGAGTTGAACCTAGGGCCTTACACATGCTTTGCAAGTGCTCTACCATTGGGCTGCACCCCCAGCCCATATTTTATTTTTTATTTTTTTATTTTCGAGACAAGTTCTTGGTAAATTACATAGGCTGCCTCTGGCCTCAAACTTGCAATTCTCCTGCCTCCACCTCCCTAGTCTCTGGGATTACAGGTGTCTGCCACTGTGCCTGACTTCGTTTGAGTATTTTTATCAAAAAGATATGCTTGATTCTGTCAAATGCCTTTTCTACTTCCTTGGGATAATCATGGCTTTTGTCCATTATTCTAATGATATGGTATAATAATGATTTCTTTTGAAACTGACCTTTTATTTTTGTGATGAAATTCCATTTAGTCATGGTGTGTAATTGATTTTATAAGGTGCTGGTTTCTGTTTGTTAGTATTTTGATGAGTACTTTTGAACCTATATAAATAGGAATTATTGGTTTGCATTTATCTTGTAATGTTTCTTTTGGCTTGGTTATTACACTAGTTCTCACTACAGAATGAGTTAGAAGTATGGCCTCTGTAAGATAGGTTCACTGTACACTAGTTATCAACTTGTCTGGAAGACAAACACCAGCCAAGTTACATGAACTGGATTTATTACATACAGCTAGGCAGCAAGAAATGACAGAGGTCTGGTATTCATTGAGAATTGGTTCCCATGGCAAAGGAAGACTGCTGGAGTTGGATGGAGTCTTGCATGAATCCTACTTTGAACCACAGTTGTGGGCCCTGGAGAGCAGGCTATCCTGGGTTTTATACCCTGGGATCATGTGATATACTGGGCTAAATGTGGAAGGACAGTCTGGTTCTAAAGGGGTCTGCAACAGAGCCCCCTATTCTGCTCAGTCCCTCTGTATCTCAAGATGTTGGATTCCCAACACTTTTCTCTTCTTGTTTCTTTCTTTCTTTTTTTTAGTGGTACTGGTGGTGCTGAACCCAGGGCCTTGTGCATACTTTACAGGTGCTCAACCACTGAGCTATACTCCTGGCTCCTTTTTTTCATCTTTATCTTGAGGCAAGGTCTCACTAAGATATGCAAACTGCGTCTAGCCATAAACTTTGGTTCCTTCTGCCTCTGCCTCCTAAGTTGCTGGGGTCACTGATGTGTGCCACAGTTCCTGGCTTCTACAATTATTTTTGAGAGCTCCAGTTGAGAAATGGAGGAGAATTGGGTTGGATTGAGACTATGTAGAGAATGGCCTGCTGCCTCTTCTACTGTTGCTTGAAAGAGCTTGCAAAGTATTGACTTTTTTTTTCCTTGGGGGATTAAACCCAGGGCTTTGTGCATACTAAGCACATGATCTACCACTGAGCTATACACCTCAGACCTGAATTTTTCTTTAAATGTGTAGTAAAACTAAACAGCAGAACAAGCTAAGCCTAAACATTTCTTTGCAGGTAGATTTGTGGTTACTAATTTAATCTCTTTGTTACAAATTTATCCAGTTTTCCACCTTTTTTTTTTTTTTTTTTTTTTTTTTTTTTTTTTTTTTTTTTTTTTTTTTTTTTTTTTTTTTTTTTTTTTTTTTTTTTTTTTTTTTGACTCAGCTTCAATTGTTAGGTGCCATTGAGTTGGGTCTGATTCATAGTGACCCTATGTACAACAGAATGAAACACTCCCTGACACTTGGCCATGCCAGGCACTATTGTCAGTTCTTCCTTGCTATTCATAGGGTTTTCTGTGGCAGATTATTTTGGGAGTGGGCTACCAGGTCCTTCTCCCTCTCTCATAGCAGCTGGTATTCCCAGGTGATCTCCCATCCAAGGACTAATGAGGCTGACCCTGCTTAGTTTCTGACATCAGGCAGGATTGGATGTCAGAGTGCTATGGCTGCAGAATCAGCTTCAGTAGTTTGTGTATTTCTAGGAATTAGTCCATTTCATCTCAGTTATCTGATTTGTTGCCATATAATTGTTCATATATTTTCTAGTACTTTTATTGCTGAGTCCTCTCATTTCAGGCTTCCATAATATGAGGTTTTCTTCCTTTTTATTGTCTAAAGTTTTATCAACTTTGTTGGTTTTTTTCAGTGAATCAATTTTCTTCTTGATGTTCTGTTTTATTTTTCTTCTGATTTTTATTTCCTGCTTTCTGCTTGCTGTGAGTTTTTTTAGTTTAAGGTGGAAGGTTATTGAGAGCTTGCTTTTCTCTTTTTTAAACATGCACTTATAGCTGTAGATTTCCTTAACAGTGTTTTTGCTTCATCCCATAAGTTTTGGTATGCTGTATTTTTGTTTTCATTCATTCCAAAGTATTTTTGAACTTACTTGTAACTTCATTTTTCACCTATTGGTTATTTAGAAATGTTTTGATTAATTTCTACATATTGGTGCATTTTCTGGTTTTCCTTCTGTTACTGAATTACAGTTTCATACTACTGTGGTATAAAAGGATATTTTGTATAATTGTAATCATTTTAAATTTAAGACTTGTTTTGTGGTGAATATATGGCCTCTCCTGGAGAATGTTACCTGTGCTTGAGAAAAATATGCCTTCTGTTGTTGAGGGAGTGTTTGCTAAAGTTTATTACACATGCTGGTTTATAGGATTGTACAGTATTTCCTTATTTATCTTCTGTCTGGTTGTTCTGCCCATTACTGGAAGTGGAGTATTCTGTTTCCAATTATTATTGTACATCTATCTATTACTCTCTTCAGTTCTGTCAACTTATACCTCATGTGTTTTGGGCTTTTATTGCTTCATAAATTTTGGGGCTCTGTTGTTGTTGTTGTTGTTAGGTGCCGTCAAGTCAGTCCGACTCATAGCGACCCAATGTACAGCAGATCAAAACGCTTGCCGATTCTGTGCCAGGCAAATGATCTTATTTATGTTTAAGCCCATTGTTGCAGACACTGTGTCAATCCATCTGGTGGAGGGTTTTCCTCTTTTGCGTTGACCTGCCACTCCCCGAACATGATGTCTTTCTCTAGAGATTGATCTCTCCTGACTACATGTCTGAAATATGTAAGACGCAGTCTGGCCATTCTTGCTTCCAAGG
>VMDO01023428.1:0-31632 GCA_007922755.1 Pedetes capensis | reverse complement strand
TTAATTTGAACACAACTACAGTGTCTGAATGCATTGTCTCATATTAGGGTTAGTGTTCAGATTAGGATTGGTGTGAGGATTAGTGTTAGGTCTAGGCTTTCAGCATGGATTAGGGTTAGGGTTTGGGTTAGGGTTACGGTTAGGGTTTCGGCTATGTTTAGGGTTCTGTTTATGGTTAGGGCTATTGTTAGGTTTAGGGTAAAGGTTTCATCTAGGGTTAGGGATAGAGTTAGGTTCTCGGCTAGGGTTAAGATTAGGGTTAGGTTTTCGGCTGGGTTTAGGTTTAGGTTTAGCGTTAGCGTTTCATCTAGTGTTAGGCATAGGGTTAGGGTTAGGGCCAGGGTTTGTGTTATGTTTCGTGATAGTGTTAAGATTGTAATCAGGGAAGGGATCTGTGCAACAAGGCTTGTTAAAATTAGGGCACCACACAAATTTGTATTCAACTGCAATGTCTCAGTACAGTATCTTAGGTTAGGTTAGGTTAGGGTAATGGATACAGTTAGGGTTAAGGTTGAGGGCGAATATATTCATTATGTTTCTTGCAGTGCTATGTTTGTGCTTAGGGATGGGATATTTGCAAATCAGAGGATTTAATTTAGGGGCCCATATGAATTTGAATGCAACTGCAGTGTCTGAGTGCAGAATCTCACAATAAAGTTAGTGTTCAGAATAGGGCTGGGGTAGGATTAGTGTTAGGGTGAGGTTTTGGTCTATGCTTAGGGTTAGGGTTTGGGTTAGGGTTTTGGTAAGGGTTAGGGTTAGGGTTATTGTTAGGGTTTCGGCTAGGATTAGGTATAGGGTTAATGTTAGGTTTGGGTTAGGGTTATGTTTCGTGTTATTTTCGGCTATGTTTAGGGTTCTGTTTATGGTTAGGGCTATTGTTAGGTTTAGGGTAAGGGTTTCATCTAGGGTTAGGGATAGAGTTAGGTTCTCGGCTAGGGTTAAGATTAGGGTTAGGTTTTCGGCTGGGTTTAGGTTTAGGTTTAGCGTTAGCGTTTCATCTAGTGTTAGGCATAGGGTTAGGGTTAGGGCCAGGGTTTGTGTTGTAAGGTTGTAATCAGGTTAGGGATCTGTGCAACAAAGAGTGTTAAAATTAGGGCACCAAACAAATTTAATTCAACTGCAATGTCTGAGTACAATATGTTAGGTTCTGGTTACGGTTAGGGTTAAATTTAAGGGTGAGGGCGAATATTATGGTTATGTTTCTTCCAGTGTTGGGGATCTGCTTTGGGATGGGATATGTGCAAATCAGAGGGTTTAATTGAGGGTCCCTTATTAATTTGGACACAACTACTGTGTCTGAGTGCAGGATCTCATATTAGGTTTAGTGTTCAGATTAGGGTTGGTGTTAGGATTATTGTCAGGGTTAGCTTTTCAGCTTTTGTTAGTGTTAGGGTTTCGGCTAGGGTGAGGGTTAGGGTTTTGGCTACATTTGGGTTCGGGTTATTGTTAGATCTATTGTTAGGTTTAGGGTAAGGTTTTCATCTAGGGTTAGGGATAGAGTTAAGTTTTCGGCTATGGTTAAGTTTAGGGTTAGGCTTTCAGCTGGGTTTAGTTTTAGGATTAGTGTTAGGCTTTCGGCTAGTGTTAGGGATAGTGTTATGGTTAGGGTTAGGGTTTGTGTTATGTTTCACGTTAGTGTTAAGATAGTAATCAGGGAAGGGATCTGTGCATCAAGGTCTGTTAAAATTAGTGTACCATACAAATTTGAATTCAACTGCAATGTTTGAGTACAGTATGTTATGTTTGGGTTACAGTTAGGATTAGGGTGAAGGGTGAGGGCGAATATAATGGTCATGTTTCTTGCAGTGCTATGTTTGTGCTTAGGAATGGGATATGTGCAAATCAGAGGGTTTAATTTAGGCTCCCTTATTAAATTGGACACAACTATAGTGTCTGAGTGCAGAATCTCATAATAGGGTTAGTACTCAGAATAGGGTTGGGGTTAGGATTAGTGTTACGTTTAGGGTTTGGGCTATTTTATGGGTTAGGGTTAGGGTTAGGGTTTCCTCTAGGGTTAGGAATGGGGTTTCAGATAGCTTGAGGGTTAGAGTTAGGTTTAGGGTTGCAGCTAGGAATAGGGATAGGGTTAAGTTTAGGTTACTGTTAGGGTTCTGTTTTATGTTATTGTTAAAATTGTAATCAGGTTAGGGATCTGTGCAACAAGGAGTGTTAAAATTAGGGAACCATACAAACTTGATTTCAACTGCAATGTCTGAGTACAATATGTTAGGTTAGGATTCCAGTTAGGGTAAGGGTTAAGGGTGAGGTCGAATATTATGGTTATGTTTTGCAATGTTAGTGTTGTACTTAGGGATGGGATATGTGCAAATAGAGGGTTTAATTTATGGTCCCATATTAATTTGAATACAACTACAATGTCTGAGTCCAGAATCTCATAATAGGGTTAGTGTTCAGAGTAGTCTTGGGGTTAGGATTAGTGTTAGGGTTAGGGTTTCATCTTGGGTTAGGGTAAGCGTTTGGCCTATGGTGTTGGCTAGGGTTAAGGTTCGGGTTACATTTAGCACTAGGGTTATGGTTAGGATTAGGGTTAGCATTTCTTCTAGGGCTACAGGTAGGGTAATTTTTTCGGCTAGGATTAGGGTTAGGGTTAGACTTTCGGCTGGCATTAGGTTAGGGTTAGTATTAGTGTTTTGGCTAGGGTTAGGGTCATGTTTCATATTACTGTTAAAATAGAACTCAGAGAAGGGATCTGTGCAACATGGAGTGTTAAAATTAGGGCACCCTACATATTGGAATTCAACAGCAATGTCTGAGTACAATGTGTGAGGTTAGGTTTACGGTTAGGGTTAGTGTTAAGCATGAGGGTGAATATTACATTTATGTTTCTTTCAGTGCTAGGGTTGTGCTTAGGAATGGGATATGCGCAAATGGGAGATTTTAATATAGGGCAACATACAAATTTGAATACAAGATCAGTGTCTGAAAGCAGTGTCTCAGAACAGGGTTAGTGTTCGGATGAGGTTTAAGGTCAGGACTAGTGTTAGGGTTAGATTTAGTCTATGGTTAGGGTTAGGTTTAGGGTTAGGGCTACGGTTACAGCTAGGCCTAGTGATATGTTTCGTGTTAGTGTTAAGATAGTAATGAGGGAAGGGCTCTGTACAACAAGGAGTGTTAAAGTTAGGGAGACATATAAATTTGAATTCAACTGTAATGTCTGAGTACAATATGTTATGTTATGGTTACTGTTAGGGTTAAATTTAGGGCTGAGGGCGAATATTATGGTTATGTTTCTTGCAGTGCTGGCGTTATGCATAGGGATGGGTTATGGGCAAATTGGAGGGTTTAATTTATGGCCCCGTATTTATTTGAATGGCCTACAGCCGTAGCCCTGTGGAATCCAATCCCGTCAGATCTCGGAAGCTAAGCAGGGTCAGGCCTGGTTATTACCTGGATGGGAGACCGCCTGGGAACACCAGAAGCTGTAGGCTTGGGAGAAGAACCTGGCAACCCCCTCCCAAAAATCAATCTGCCATTGATAACCCTATGAACAGAAGAGAAGCACTGATACTAGTGTTTCCCCTGTTGTACAGAGGGTCACTATGAGTCAGATACCAATTTGACGGCACCTAACAACAACAGCAACAACAGCTTATTTGAATACAACTACAGAGTCTGAGTGCACTATCTCATAATAGGGTTAGTGTTCATATTAGGTTTGGGGTTAGGATTAGATTTAGGGTTAGGGTTTGGTCTAGGTTTAGGGTTAGGTTTAGGGATAGGGCTTCTGGTAGGGTAAGGGTTGGGGTTTCGGAGAGGTTTAGGTTTAGGATTAGGGTTAGGGTTTCAGCTAGGGTTAGGGTTCAGTTTAGCGTTAGGGCTAGGGATAGGGTTAGGTATAGGTTTAGGGTTTCGGCTAGGGTTAGGGTTAGGTTTAGCATTACGATTTCGGCTAAGGTTAGGGATAGAGTTAGTCTTAGGTTACGGTTAGGGTTATGTTTTGTGTTATTGTTAAGGTTGTAATCAGGGAAGTGATCTGTGCAACAAGGAGTATTAAAATTAGGGCACCACACAAATTTGAATTCAACTGCAATGTCTGAGTACAATATGTTAGGGTAGGGTTACAGTTAGTGTAAGGGTTAAGGGTGAGGTTGAATAATATGGTTTGTTACTTGCAGTGATACGGTTGTGCTTAGGGATGGGATATATGCAAATCAGAGGGTTTAATTTAGGGTCCCGTATTAATTTGAACACAACTACCATGTCCGAGTACAGTATCTCATAACAGGGTTAGTGTTCAGATTAGGGTTCGGGTTAGGATTAGTGTCAGGGATAGGGTTTCGGCTTGGGATAGGGGAAGGGTTTGTGTTAGGGTTTTGGCTAGGTTTAGGGTTCAGGTTATGGTCAGGGCTAGGGTTAGGTTTGGGTTAGTGTTAGTGTTTCGTCTTGGGTTAGGGATAGGGTTAGGTTTACGGCTAGGGTTAGGGTTAGAGTTAGGCTTTCCTCTGGGTTTAGGTTTACAGTTATTATTAGTATTTCATCTAGTGTTAGGGTTATGTTTCATGTTACTGTTAAAATAGTAATCAGAGAAGGGATCTGTGCAATATGGACTGTTAAAATTAGGGTACCCTACATATTTGAATTCAACAGCAATTTCTGAGTACAATGGGTGAGGTTAGGGTTACGGTTAGGGTTACGGGTAAGGGTGAGGGCGAATATTATGTTTATGTTGCTTTCAGTGCTAGTGTTGTACTTAGGGATGGGATATGCGCAAATGGGAGATTTTAATTTAGGCACCATACATATTTGAATAGAACTACAGTGTCTGAAGGCAGTGTCTCAGAACTGGGTTAGTGTTCTGATTAGGTTTAGGGTTTAGGCTAGTGTTAGGGTTAGGGTTAGGGTTAGGGCTTCATCAACGGTTATGGTTAGGGATAGGGTTATGGCTAGGCTTAGTGATATGTTTCATGTTATTGTTAAGACAGTAATGAGGGAAGGGGTCTGTGCAACAAGGTGTCTTAAAATTAGGGCAACATACAAATTTAAATTCAACTGCAATGTCTGAGTACAATATGTTAGGTTATGGTTACGGTTAGGTTTATGTTTAAGGGTGAGTGCAAATATTATGGTTATGATTCTTGTAGTGCTAGCATTGTGCATAGCGATGGGATATGTGCAACTCAGAGAGTTTAATTTATGGCCCTGTATTCATTTGAATGGCCTGCAGCCGTAGCACTATGGAATCCGATCCCATCAGATCTTGGAAGCAAAGCAGGTTCGGGCCTCGTTAGTACCTGGATGGGAGACCGCCTGGGAACAGCAGAAGCTGTAGGCTTGGGAGAAGGACCTGGCAACGCCCTCCCACAAATCAGTCTGCCATTGAAAACCCTATGAACTGTAGAGAGGCACTGAATATAGTGATTCGCCTGTTTTACAGAGGGTTGCTATGAGTTGGATACCAACTCGATGGCACATAACAACAACAACAACAACAACAATTTATTTGAATACAACTACAGAGTCTGAGTGCAGTATCTCATAATAGGGTTAGTGTTCAGATTAGTTTTGTGGTTAGGATTAGTTTTAGGGTTAGGGTTGGGTTAGGCTTAGGGCTAGGGTTAAGTTTAGGGTTTCCACTAGGGTTAGGGTTAAGGTTAGGTTTTCCACTAGGGTTTGGGTTGGGGTTTCAGATACATTTATGTTTAGGGGTAGGATTAGGTTTACAGCTCGTGTTAGGGTTCGGTTTAGGGTTAGGGCTAGGGTTAGGTTTAAGGTTAGGGTTAGGTTTTCGACTAGGGTTCGGGTTAGGGTTAGGGTTAGGTTTTCTTCTAGTGATAGGGATAGAGTTAGTCTTAGGGTTGTTGTTGTTAGGTGCTGTTGAGTCGAGTCCAACTCATAGCGACCCTCATAGGGTTTTCAATGGCTGATTATTTCGGGATTGCCTTGGGAGTGGATTGCCAGGTACTTCTCCCTTTTTTCGGTGCTGGGAATTGAACTCAGGACCTCAGAGACTGCAGCGCAGTGCTCTACCAACTGAGCTAAATCCCAGCCCAGTCTTAGGGTAGGGTTAGGGTTATGTTTTGTAATATTGTGAAGATAGTGATCAGGGAAGTGATCTGTGCAACAAGGTGTATTAAAATTAGGGCACCATACAAATTTGAATTCAACTGCAATGTCTGAGTACTATATGTTAGGTTAGGGTTATGGTTAGGGTAGTGGTTAAGGGTGAGGTTGAATATTATGGTTATGTTTCTTGCAGTGTAAGGGTTGTGCCTGGGGATGGGATATGTGCAAATAAGAGGGTTTAATTTAGGGTCCCTTATTAATTTGAACACAACTACCGTGTCTGAGTACAGTATCTCATAATAGGGTTAGTGTTCAGAATAGCGTTGGGGTTAGGATTAGTGTCAGGGTTAGGGTTTCAGCTTGGGTTAGGGGAAGGGTTTGGATTAGGGTTTCAGCTAGGGTTAGGGTTTGGGTTATGGTTAGGGCTAGGGTTAAGTTTGGGCTAGGGTTAGGGTTTCGTGTAGGGTTAGGGATAGGGTTAAGTTTTTGGCTAGGGTTAAAGTTAGGGTTAGGCTTTTGGCTCGGTTAGGTTTAAGGTTAGGTTTAGGGTTTCGGCTAGTGTTAGGGAAAGGGATAAGGTTTGGGCTAGGGTTTGTGTTTCATGTTAGTCGTAAGACAGTAATCAGGGAAGGGATCTGTGCAACAAGGGGTATTAAAATTAGGACACCATGCAAATTTGAATTCAAATGCAACGTCTGAGTACAGTATGTTAGGTTAGCGTTACAGTTAGGGTTAGGGTTAAGGCTGAGGGCAAATATAATGGTTATGTGTCTTGCAGTGCTATGTTTGTTCTTAGGGATGGGATATGCGCAAATTGGAAGATTTAATTTAGGGGCCTGTATAAATTTGAATACAACTACAGTGTCTGAGTGCAGAATCTCATAATAGGGTTAGTGTTCAGAATAGGGTTTTGGTTAGGATTAGTGTTTGGATCAGGGTTTGGGCTATGGTTAGTGTTAGGGTTAGGTTTAGGGTTTCCGCTAGAGTTAGGGTTGGGGTCTCTGATAGGTTTAGAGTTCGTGTTAGGTTTAGGATTTCAGCTAGGATTAGGGACAGGGTTACGGTTTGGTTAGGGATAGGGTTATGTTTTGTTTTGTTGTTAAGATTGTAATCAGGTTAGGGATCTGCAACAAGGAGTGTTAAAATTAGGGCACCATATAAATTTGAATTCAAGTGTAATGTCTGAGTACAATATGTAAGGTTAGGGTTATGGTTAGGGTAAGGGGGAAGGGTGAGGTCAAATATTATGGTTATGTGTCTTGTACTGTTAGGGTTGTGCATAGGGATGGGATGTGTGCAAATCAGAATGTTTAATTTCCATTCCTGCATTAATTTGAATACAACTACAGTGTCTGAGTGCATTATCTTATAATAGGGTTAGTGTTCAGATTATGGTTGAGGTTGGGATTAGTGTCATGTTAGGGTTTCGGTTGGGTTAGGGTGAGGGTTTGGGTTTGGGTTTTGGCTAGGTTTAGGGTTCAGGTTACAGTTAGGGCTATGGTTAGGGGTGGATTGAGGGTTAGGATTTCATCTACAGTTAAGAATAGGGTTACTGTTTCAGCTTGGGTTAGGGGTAGGGTTAGGCTTTTGGCTAGGTTTAGGTTTAGGGTTAGTATTAGTGTTTCAGGTAGGGTTAGGGTTATGTTTCATGTTACTGTTAAGAGAGTAATCAGAGAAGGCATCTGTGCAACACGGAGTGTTAAAATTAGTGCCCCCTGCATATTTGAATTCAACAGCAATGTCTGAGTACAATGTGTGATTTTAGGTTTAGCATTAGGGTAAGGTCTAAGGGTGAGGTAGAATATTATATTTATGTTTCTTGCAGTGTTACGGTTGAGCTTAGGGATGGGAAATGTGCAAATCAGAGGGTTTAATTTAGGGTCCCATATTAATTTGAATACAACTACAGAGTCTGAGTGCAGTATCTCATAATAGGGTTAGTGTTCAGATTAGGTTTGGTGTTAGGATTAGTGTTAGGGGTAGAGTTTCGGCTTGGGTTAGTGTTAGGGTTTGGGTTCAGGTTTCGACTAGGGTTAGGGTTAGGGTTTCGGCTATGGTTAGGGTTCAGGTTATGGTTAGGTCTATTGTTATTTTTAGGGTAAGGTTTTTGTCTAGTATTAGGCATAGGGTTGGGGTTTCGGCTTGGGTTAAGGTTAGGGTTAGGCTTTCAGCTGGGGTTAGGTTTAGGGTTTTTGTTAGGGTTTTGGCTATGGTTACAGTTAAGGTTTCTGCTGGGGTTAGGGCTTGGGTTACAGTTAGGGCTTGTGAAAATGTTAGGGTTAGGATTTCATCTAGTGTTAGGGATATGGTTAGGGTTTCAGCTAGGGTTAGGTTTAGAGTTATGCTTTTGGCTGGGTTTAGGTTTAGGGTTAGTATTAGTGCTTTGACTAGGGTTAGGGTTATGTTTCATGTTACTGCTAACAGAGTAATCAGAGAAGTGATCTGTGCAACATGGAGTGTTAAAATTAGGGCACCCTACATATTGGAATTCAACAGCAGTATCTGAATACAATGTGTGAGGTTAGGGTTATGGTTAGGGTCAGGGTTAAGAGTGAGGTTGAATATTATGTTTATGTTTCTTTCAGTGCTATGGTTGTGCTTAGGGAAAGGATATGTGCAAATGGGATATTTTAATTTAGGGCACCATACAAATATGAATACAACTACAGTGTCTGAAGGCAGTGTCTCAGAACACGGTTAGTGTTCGGATTAAGTTTAGTGTTAGGATTAGTGTTAGTGTTAGGGTTTAGGGTAGGGTTAGGATTAGGGTTAGGGTTAGGGCTTCGGCAAGGTTTAGGGTTAGGGTTAAAGTTAAGGCTACACTTAGTGTTATGTTTCATGTTTGTGTTAAGATAGTGATGAGCGAAAGGGTCCGTGTAACAAGGAGTGTTAAAATTAGGGCCACATACAAATTTGAATGCAACTGCAATGTCTGAGTACAATATATTAGGTTATGGTTATGGTTATGGTTAAGTTCAAGGGTGAGGGCGAATATTATGCTTATGTCTCTTGCAGTGCTAGCGGTGTCCATAGGGATGGGATATGTGCAATTCGGAGGGTTTAATTTATGGCCCCGTATTTATTTGAATGGCCTGCAGCCGTAGCCCTTGGAATCCGATCCCGTCAGATCTCTGAAGCTAAGCAGGGTCGGCCCTTGTTAGTACCTGGATGGGAGACCGCCTGGGAACACCAGAAGCTGTAGGCTTGGGAGAAGGACCTGGCATCCCCCTCCCAAAAATCAATCGGCCATTGAAAACCCTATGAACAGCAGAGAAGCACTGACAATAGTGTTTCACCTGTTGTACAGAGGGTCGCTATGAGTTGGAAACTGAATTGACGACACCTAACAAGAACAACAACAACAATTTTTTTTAATACAACTACAGAGTCTGAGTGCACTATCTCATAAGAGGGTTAGTGTTCAGATTAGGTTTGGGGTTAGGATTAGTGTTAGGGTTAGGGTTAGGGATACGGTTTCTGGTAGGGTTAGGGTTGGGGTTTTGGAGAGGTAAGGGTTAGGGTTAGGGTTTCAGCTAGGTTTAGGGTTCGGTTTAGGGTTAGGTCTAGGTTTAGGGTTAGGTTTAGGGTTAGGGTTTAGGCTAGGGTTAGGGTTAGGTTTAGGGTTAGTGTTTCGGCTAGGGTTAGGGATAGAGTTAAGGCTTAGGTTAGGGTTAGGGTTATGTTTTGTGTTATTGTTAAGGTTGTAATCAGGGAAGTGATCTGTGCAACAAGGAGTATTAAAATTAGGGCACCATACAAATTTGAATTCAACTGCACTATCTGAATACAATATGTTAGTTTAGGGTTGCGGTAAGGGTAAGGGTTAAGGGTGAGGTTGAATATCGTGGTTATGTTACTTGCAGTGATACGGTTGTGCTTAGGGATGGGATATGTGCAAATCCCAGGGTTTAATTTAGGGACACTTAATAATTTGGACACAACTACAGTGTCTGAGTGCAATGTCTTATAATAGGGTTAGTGTTCAGATTAGGGTTGGTGTTAGGATTAGTTTTATGGTTAGGGTATCAGCTTGTGTTATGGTTAGGTTTTGGGTTAGGGTTTGGGTTATGGTTAGGGCTACTGTTAGTGTTAGGGTAAGGGTTTACTCTAGGGTTAGGGATAGGGTTAGGGTTTCTTCTAGGGTTAAGTTTAGGGTTAGGCTTTCGTCAGCTGGGGTCAGGTTTAGGTTTAGTATTAGTGTTTAGGCTAGGGTTCGGGTTACGTTTCATGTTACTGTTAAGATAGTAATCAGAGATGGGATCTGTGCAACATGGAATGTTAAAATGGGGGCACCCTACATATATGAATTCAACAGCAATATCTGAGTACAATGTGTGAGGTTAGGGTTGCGGTTAGGGTTAGGGTTAAGGGTGCTGGTGAAAGTTATGTTTATGTTTTTTTCATTGCTATGGTTGTGTTTAGGGATGGGATATGCGCAAATGGGAGATTTTAATTTCGGGCATCATACAAATTTGAATATATCTACTGTGTCTGAAGGCAGTGTCTCAGAACAGGGTTAGTGTTTGGATTAGGTTTAGGGTTAGGATTAGTGTTAGGGTTAAGTTTTAGGCTAGGATTTATGTTAGGGTTAGAGTAAGTGCTTTGGCAAGGGTTAAGGTTTGGATTAATGTTACAGCTAGTCGTAGTGATATGTTTCATGTTAGTGTTAAGATAGTAATGAGGGAAGGGGTCTGTGCAACAATGAATGTTAAAATTAGGGCCACATACAAGTTTGAATTCAACTGCAATGTCTGAGTACAATATGTTAGGTTAAGGTTACAGTTAGGGTTTAGTTTAAGGGTGAGTGCGAATGTTATGGTTATGTTTGTTGCCGTGATAGCGTTGTGTTTAGGGATGGGATATGTGCAAATTGGAGGGTTTAATTTATGGCTCCGTATTTATTTGTATGGCCTGCTGCCATATCCCTGTGGTATCCGATCCCATCAGATCTCGGAAGCTAAGCAGGGCCGGGCCTGGTTAGTACCTGGATAGGAGACCACCTGGGAACACCAGAAGCTGTAGGCTTTGGAGAAGGACGTGTCAACCCCGTCCCAAAACTCAATCTTCCTTTGAAAACCCTATCAACAGCAGAGAAGCACTGACAATAGTGATTCCCCTGTTTTACAGATGGTCGCTATGAGTTGGATACCAACTGGTTGGCACCTAACAACCACAACAACAATTTATTTGAATACAACTATAGAGTCTGAGTGCAGAATCTATAATAGGGTTAGTGTTCAGAATAGGGTTGGGCTAGGGTTAGGCTTAGGGTTAGGGATAGGGTTTCTGGTAGGGTTAGGGTTAGGGTTAGGGTTTGTGTTTCAGCTAGGGTTAGGGTTTGGTTTAGGCTTAGGGCTAGGGTTAGGGTTAATTTTAGGGTTAGGGTTTCTGCTAGGGTTAGGGTTAGGTTTAGTGTAAGGATTTCGGCTAGGGTTAGGTATAGATTTAGGCTTAGGTTAGGGTTAGGGTTATGTTTGGTGTTATTGTTCAAGTTGTAATCAGGGAAGTGATCTGTGTAACAAGGAAAATTAAACTTAGGGCACCATACAAATTTGAAATCAACTGCAATGTCTGAGTACAAAATGTTAGTTTAGGATTATGCTTAGGGTATGGATTAAGGGTGAGGTTGAATATTATGGTTATCTTACTTGCGGTGATAGGGTTGTGCGTAGGGATGGGATATGTGCAAATCAGAGGGTTCAACTTAGGGTCCCTTACTAATTTGAATACAACTACAGTGTCTGAGTGCAGTATCTCATAATAGGGTTATTGTTCAGATTAGGGTTGCTGTTAGGATTAGTTTTAGGGTTGGGGTTTCGGCTTGGGTTATGGTTAGGGTTTGGGTTAGTTTTTCGGCTACTGTTAGGGTTCAGATTATGGTTAGGGCTATTGTTAGGTTTAGGGTAAGGGTTTTGTCTAGGGTTAGGGATAGGGTTAGGTTTTCAGCTAGGGTTAAGTTTAGGGTTAGGCTTTCGGCTGGGGTTAGGTTTAGGTTTAGTGTTAGGGTTAGGGTTAGGGTTAGGGATAGGGATAGGGTTAGTGCTAGGGTTTGTTTTATGTTTTGTGTTAGTGTTAAGATAGTAATCAGGGAAGGGATCTGTGCAACAAGGCCTGTTAAAATTAGGGCACCATACAAATTTGAATTCAACTGTAATGTCTGAGTACAGTATGTTAGGTTAGGGTTATGGTTAGGGTTAGGGTTAAGCGTGAGGCGAGAATAATGGTTATGTTTCTTGCACTGCTATGTTTGTCCTTAGGGATGGGATATGTGCAAATTGGAGTGTTAAATTTAGGGGCCCGTGTCAATTTGAATACAACTACAGAATCTGAGTACAGAATCTCATAATAGGGTTAGTGTTCAGAATAAGGTTGGGGTTAGGATTAGTGTTAGGGTCAGGGTTTGGGCTATGGTTAGTGTTAGTTTTAGTGTTACGGTTTCTGCTAGAGTTAGGGTTGGGGTGTCGGATAGGTTTAGGGTTAGGTTTAGGGTTAAGGTTTCGGCTAGGACTATGGATAGGTTAAAATTTAGGTAAGGGTTAGGTTTATGTTTCATGTTATTGTTAAGATTGTAATCAGGTTAGGGATCTGTGCAACCAGGAGTGTTAAAAGTAGGGCACCATACAAATTTGAATTCAACTGCAATGTCTGGGTACAGTATGTTAGGTTAGGGTTACGGTTAGGGTTACGGTTAAGCATGAGGGTGAATATAATGGTTATGTTTCTTGCACTGCTATGTATGTGCTTAGGGATGGGATATGTGCAAATCGGAGGCTTTAATTTTTTGGTCCGTATAAATTTGCATACAAATACAGTGTCTGAGTGCACAATCTCATAATGGGGTTAGCGTTCAGAAGATTATTGGGGTTCGGATTAGTGTTAGGGTTAATGTTTGGGCTATGGTTAGGTTTACGGTTAGGGTTATGGTTCCACTAGAGATATGATTGGGGATTAAGATAGGTTTATGTTTAGGGTTAGGGTTAAGATTTTGGCTGCGGTAATGATAGGGTTATGTTTAGGTTAGTGTTAGAGTTATGTTTCGTGTGATTGTTAAGATTTTAATCAGGGTTTGGATCTGTGCAAAAAGGAGTGTTAAAATTACGGCACCATGCAAACTTGAATTCAAATGCAATGTCTGAGTACAATATGTTAGGTTAGGGTTATGGTTAGGGTAAGGGTTAAGGGTGAGGTCGAATATTATGGTTGTTTCTTGAAGTGTTAGTATTGTGCTTAGGGATGGGATTTGTGCAAACATAGGGTTTAATTTAGGGTCCTCTATTAATTTGAATACAACTACAGTGTCTGAGTGCATTATCTCATAAAAGGGTTAGTGTTCAGATTAGGGTTGGGGTTAGGGTTGGTGTTAGGATTAGGGTTTCCGCTTGGGTAAGGGTTTGGTTAGGGTTTCAGCTAACATTATGGTTTGAGTTACAGTTAGAGCTAGGGTAAGTGTTAGGGTTAGGGTTTTGTCTATGGTTAGTGATAGGTTTAGGGTTTCGGCCAGGGTTAAGGTTAGGGTTAGGCTTTCGGCTGAGTTTAGGTTTAGGTTTAGTATTTGTGTTTCGGCTAGGGTAAGGGTTATGTTTCATGTTACTGTTAAGAAAGAATTCAGAGAAGGGATCTATGCAACATGGAGTGTTAAAATTAGAGCACCCTACATATTTGAATTCAACAGCAATGTCTGAGTACAATGTGTGAGGTTAGGGTTATGGTTAGGGTTAGGATTAAGGGTGAGGGCGAATATTATGTTTATGTTTCTTTCAGTGCTATGATTGTGCTTAGGGATGGGATATGTGTAAATTGGAGATTTAATTTCGGGCACCATACAAATTTCAATACATCTACTGTGTCTGAAGGCAGTGTCTCAGAACAGGGTTACTGTTTGGATTAGTTTTAGGATTAGGATTAGTGTTAGGTTGTGGGTTTAGGCTAGGGTTAGGGTTAGGGTTAGTGCTTTGCAAGGGTTAGGGTTACAGTTACGGTTATGGCTAGGCTTAGTGTTATGTTTCATGTTAGTGTTAATATAGTAATGAGAGAAGGGGTCTGGGCAACAAGGAGTGTTAAAATTAGGGCCACATACAAAGTTGAATTCAACTGCAATGTCTGATTACAATATGTTAGGTGATGGATACGGTTAGGGTTAATTTTAAGGGTAAGGGCAAATATTATTGTTATGTTTCTTGCAGTGCTGGCGTTGTGCATAGGGATGGGATATGTGCAAATCGGAGGGTTTGATTTATGGCCCCATATTTATTTGAATGGCCTACAGCCATAGCCCTCTGGAATCAGTTCCCATCAGGTCTGAGAAGCTAAGCAGGGTTGGTACTGTTTAGTTCCTGGATGGGAGATTGCCTGGGAACACCAGAAGCTGTAGGTTTGATAGAAGGACCTGGCAACCCCCTCCCAAAAATCAATCTGCCATTGAAATCCCTGTGAATAGCAGAGAAGCACTGACAATAGTGTTTCCCCTGTTCTACAGATGGTTGCTATGAGCCTGATACCGACTGGATGGCACCTAACAACAAGAACAACAACAATTTGTTTGAATACAACTACAGAGTCTGAAGGCTGTATCTCATAATAGGGTTAGTGTTTAGATTAGGGTTGGGCTTAGTATTAGTGTTAGGGTTTGGGCTAGGGTTAGAGTTAGGGTTAGGGGTATGTTTTCCACTAGGGTTAGTTTTGGGGTTTCAGATAGTTTTAGGGTTAGGGCTGGGGTTAAGCATTCAGCTAGGGATAGGGTTCAGGTTAGGTTTAGGGCAAAGGTTAGGTTTAGGGTTAGGTTTAGGGTTTGGGTTTTGGCTAGGGTTATGGATAGAGTTAGACTTAGTTTAGGGTTAGGTTTATGTTTTGTGTTATTGTTAAGATTGTAATCAGGGAAGTGATCTGTGAAACAAGGTGTATTAAAATAATGGCACCATACAAACTTGAATACAACTGCAATGTCTCCGTAAAATATGTTAGGTTAGGGTTACTGTGAGAATAAGTGTTAAGGGTGAGGTGGAATATTATGGTTACGTTACTTGCAGTGATAGTGTTGTGCTTAGGGATGGGATATGTGCAAATCAGAGGGTTTAACTTAGGGTCCCTTATTAATTTGAACATAACTACAGTGTCTAAGTATCTCATAATAGGTTTATTCTTCAGATTAGGGTTGGTGTTAGGATTAGTGTTAGGTTTAGGGTTTCAGCTTGGCTTAGGGTTAGGATTTGGGTTATGGTTTCGGCTATGGTAGGGTTCAGGTTATGATTAGGGATATTGTTAGGGTTAGGGTAAGGGTTTTATCTAGGGTTAGGGATATGGTTAGTGTTTCAGCTAGTGTTAAGGTTAGGGTTAGGCTTTCGGCTGGGATAAGGTTTAGGTTTAGTGTTAGGGTTTCTGCTAGTGTTAAGGATAGGGGTAGGGTTAGGGCTAGGGTTTGTGCTATGTTTATTGTAAGCCTTAAGATAGTAATCAGGGATGGTTCTGTGCAACAAGGCCTGTTAAAATTAGGGCACCATACAAATTTGAATTCAACAGCAATGTCTGCTTACAGTATGATACGTTAGGTATGGTTAGGGTTAGGGTTAAGAGTGAGGGTGAAGAAAATGTTTATGTTTCTTGCAATGCTATGTTTGTCCTTAGGGATGGGATATGTGCAAATCCGAGTGTTTAATTTAAGGGCCCATGTCAATTTGAATACAACTACAGGGTTTGAGTGCAGAAGCCCATAATAGGGTTAGTGTTCAGAATAGGGTTCTGATTAGGATTAGTGTTGGTGTTAGGGTTTGGGCTATGGTTAGGGTTAGTTTTAGGGCTAGGTTTTCACTAGGGTTGGGGTTGGGGTTTTAGATAGGTTCAGGGTTAGGGTTAGGGTTAAGGTTTCGGCTAGGATTAGGGATATGTTTAAGTTTAGGTTAGGGTTAGGGTTATGTTTCGTGTTATTGTTAAGATTCTAATCAGGTTATGGATCTGTGCAACAAGGAGTGTTAAAATTAGGGCACCATACGAATTTGAATTCAACTGCAATGTCTGAGTACAATATGTTAGGTTAGGGTTATGGTTAGGGCTAGGGTTAAGGGTGAGTTCAAATACTATGGTTATGTTTCTTGCACTGTTAGTGTTGTGCCTAGGGATGGGATATGTGCAAATCAGAGGGTTTTATTTAGGGTCCCTTATTAATTTGAATACAACTACAGTGTCTGAGTGCAGTATCTCATAATAGGGTTAGTGTTCAGATTAGGGTTGTGGTTACAATTTGTGTTATGGTTAGGTTTTCACCTTGGGTTAGGGTAAGATTTTGGGTTAGGGTTTAGGCTAGGGTTATGGTTCAGGTTACGGTTAGGGCTAGGGTTAGTGTTAGGGTCCGGTTATCATTTCATTTAGGGTTAGGGATGTGGTTGTTGTTGTTAGGTGCCATCGAGTTGGTATCCGGCTCATAGCGACCCTCTGTACAACAGGGGAAACACTATTGTCAGTGCTTCTCTGCTGTTCATAGGGTTTTCAATGGCAGATTAATTTTTGGGAGGGGGTTGCCAGGTCCTTCTCCCACTGCTACAGCTTCTGGTGTTCCCAGGTGGTCTCCCATCCAGGTACTAACCAGGCCCGACCCTGCTTAGCTTCCGAGATCTGAAGGGATCAGATGCCACAGGGCTACATCTGTAGGCAGGGTTAGGGATAGGGTTAGGTTTTCTGCTAAGGTTAGGGTTAGGGTTAGGCTCTCGTCTGGGTTTAGGTGTAGGGTTAGTATTAGTGTTTCAGGTAGGGTTAGGGTTATGTTTCATGTTACTGTTAATATAGTAATCAGAGAAGGGATCTGTGCAACATGGAGCTTTAAAATTAGGGCATCCTACATATTTGAATTCAACAGCAATGTCTGAGTACAATGTGCGATGCTAGGGTTATAGTTAGGGTTAGGGTTAAGGGTGAGGGCGAATATTATGTTTATGTTTCTTTCAGTGCTAGGGTTGTGCTTAGGGATGGGATTTGAGCAAATGGGAGATTTTAATTTAGGGCACCATACAAATTTGAATGCAACTACAGTGTCTGAAGTCAGTGTCTCAGAACAGGATTAGTGTTTGGATTAGGTTTAGGGTTATGATTAGTGATAGGGTTAGTGTTTACCCTAGGGTTAGGTTTAGGGTTAGGGATAAGGCCTCGGCAATGGTTAGGGTTAGGGTTACGGGTAAGGCTAGGCTCAGTGATAAGTTTCGTGTTCATGTTAAGATAGTAATGCGGAAGTGGTCTGTGCAACAAGGAGTGTTAAAATAAGGGCACCATATGAATTTGAATTCCACTGCAATGTCTGAGTAGATTATGTTAGATTATGATTACGGTTAGGGTTAAGATTGAGGGTGAGAGCGAATAATATCATTAGGTTTCTTGCAGTGCTAGCATTGTTCGTAGGAATGGTATATATGCAAATCAGAGAGTTTAATTTAGGGTCCCTTATTAATTTGAACACAACTACAGTGTCTGAGTGCAGTATCTCATAATAGGGTTAGTGTTCACATTAGGATGGGTGTTAGGATTAGTGTTAGGGTTATCGTTTCAGCTTGGGTTAGTGTTAGGGTTTGGGTTAGGGTTTTGGCTAGGTTTAAGGTTAGGGTTTCAGCTACTCTTATGGTTCGGGTTACAGTTAAGGCTATTGTTATGGTTAGGATAAGTGTTTCTTCTAGAGTTAGGGATAAGGTTAGGGGTTCGGCTAGGGTAAAGTTTAGGGTTAGGCTTTCGGCTGGGGTGAGGGTTAGGGTTTTTGTGAGGATTTTGGATAGCATGAGCGATAGGGTTAGCATTAGGGCCAGGGTTTATGTTATGTTTCGTGTTAGTATTGAGATTGTAATCAGGAAAGGGATCTGTGCAACAAGGCCTGTTAAAATTAGGGCTCCATACAAAATTGAATTCAAGTCCAATGTCTGAGTACCATACGTTAGATTAGGTTTATGGTTAGGGTAAGTGTTAAGGGACAAGTCGAATATTATTGTTGTTTCTTGCAGGTTTGGTGTTTTGCTTAGGGTTGGGATATGTGCAAATCAGTGGGTTTAATTTAGGGTCCCATATTAATTTTATTACAACTACAGTGTCTGAGTGCACTATCTCATAATAGAGTTAATGTTCAGTTAGGGTTGGATTTAAGATTTGTGTTAGGGTTAGGGTTAGGGTTTGGGTTAGGGTTTTGACTAGGGTTAGGGTTCGGTTTACGGTTAGGGCTATGGTTATTCTTAGGGTTAGGGTTTCGTCTAGGTTAGGTGATAGGTTTAGTGTTTTGGCTAGGATTAGGGTTAGGGTTAGGCTTCCAGCTGGGTTTAGGTTTAGGGTTAGTATTAGTGTTTCAACTAGGGTTAGGGTTATGTTTCATGTTACTGTTAAAATGGAAATCGGAGAAGGGAACTGTGCAACATAGAGTGTTAAAATTAGGGCACCCTACATATTTGAATTCAACAGCAATATCCGAGTACCATGTGTGTGGTTAGGGTTACAGTTAGGATTAGGGTTAAGGGTGAGGGTGAATATTATGTTTATGTTTCTTTCAATGCTAGAGTTGTGCTTAGGGATGGGATATGTGCAAATGGGAGTTTTAAATTTAGGGCACCATACAAATTTGCATACATCTCCAGTGTCTGAAGGCAGTGTCTCAGAACAGGGTCACTTTCGGATTAGGTTTAGGTTTAGGATGAGAGTTAGGGTTAGTGTTTTGGCTAGGGTTAGAATTAGGTTTAGTGTTAGGGCTTCAGCAAGGGTTAGGTTAGGGTTATGGTTAGGGTTTCAGAGAGGTTTAGGGAAAGAGTTACACTTAGGCAGGATTACGGTTATGTTTTGTGTTATTGTTGAGATTGTCATCAGGGAAGTGATCTGTGCAAAAAGGAGTATTAAGATTAGGGCACCATACAAATTCAAATTCTACTGCAATGTCTGAGTACAATGTGTTTGTTTAGGGTTATGGTTACAGTAAGGGTTAAGGGTGAGGTCGAATATTATGGTTATGTATCTTGCAGTGTTAGGGTTGTGCTTAGGGATGGGATATGTGCAAATCAGAGGGTTTAATTCAGGGTCCTTTATTAATATGAACACAATAACAGTGTCTCAGTTCTGTATCTCATAATAGGGTTACTGTTCAGATTAGGGTTGGTGTTATGATCAGTGTTAGGTTTAGGGTTTCGGTTTGAGTTAGGGTTAAGGTTAGGCTTTTGGCTGGGTTTAGGTTTAGGGTTAATATTAGTGTTTCCTCTAGGGTTAGGGTTATGTTTCATGTTACTGTTAGGATAGTAATCAGAGAAGGGATCTGTGCAACATGCAGTGTTAAAATTAGGGCACCATAAAAATTTGAATTCAACTGCAGTATCTGAGTACAATATGTTTATTTAGGGTTACGGTTAGGGTAAGGGTGAAGGGTGAGGGTGATTAGTATGTTTATGTTTCTTTCAGTGCTAGTGTTGTGTTTAGGGATGGGAAATGCGCCTATGCGAGATTTTAATTTAGGGCACCATACAAATTTGAATACAACAAATGTGTCTGAAGGCAGTGTCTCAGAACAGGGTTAGTGTTCAGATTAGGTTTAGGGTTCATATTAGGGTTAGGTTTAGGGTTTAGGCTAGGGTTAGGGTTATGTTTCATGATACTGTCAAGATAGTAATTAGAGAAGGGATCTGTGCCACATGGAGTGTTAAAATTAGGGCACCCTACATATTTGAATTCAACAGCAATGTCTGAATACAATGGGTGAGGTTAGGGATACTGTTAGGGTTAGGGTTAAAGGTGAGGGCCAATATTATGTTTATGTTTCTTTCAGTGCTACGGTTGTGCTTAGAGATGGGATATACGCAAATGGGAGATTTTAATTTAGGACAACATACAAATTTCATTACAACTACAGGGTCTGAAGGCAGTGTCTCAGAACAGGGTTAGTGTTCAGATTAGGTTTAGGGTTAGGATTAGTGTTAGGGTTAGTGTAAAGGCAAGGGTTAGTGTTAGTGATAGTGTTAGGGCTTCGGCAAGGGTTAGGGTTAGGGTTACAATTAGGGCTAGGCTTAGTGATATGTTTCGTGTTGGTGTTATGATAGTAAAGAGGGAAGGGGTCTGTGCAACAAGGAATGTTAAAATTAGGGCCACATATATATTTGAATTCAACTGCAATGTCTGAGTACAATATGTTAGGTTATGGTTACGGTTAGGGATAAATTTAAGGATGAGGGTGAATATTATGGTTATGTTTCTTGCAGTGCTAGTGTTGTGCGTAGGGATGGGATATGTGCAAATCAGAGGGTTTAATTTACGGCCCCGTGTTTATTTGAATGGCCTGCAGCCGTAGCCCTGTGGAATCTGATCCCGTCAGGTCTCGGAAGCTAAGCAGGGTCGGGCCTGGTTAGTACATGGATGGGAGACCGCCTAGGAACACCAGAAGCTGTAGCAGTGGGAGAAGGACCTTTCAACCCCCTCCCAAAAATCAATCTGCCATTGAAAACCCTTTGAATAGCAGAGAAGCACTGACAATAGTGTTTCCCCTGTTGTACAGAGGGTCGCTATGAGTTGGATACCGACTCGAGGACACCTAACAACAAGAACAACAATGTATTTGAATACAACTACAGAGTCTGAGTGTAGTATCTCATAGGGGGTTAGTGTTCAGATTAGGGTTGTGGTTAGGATTAGTGATAGGGTTACGGTTTGGGCTAGTGTTAGGGTTAGGTTTAGGGTTAGGGTTTCTGCTAAGGTTAGGGTTGGGATTTCGGATAGTTTTAGGGTTAGGTTTAGGGTTAGGCTTTCAGCTAGGGTTAGTGTTCTGGTCAAGCATTTTGCATATGAAAATGCGAATAGTGCTTGTAAAATGGTTTTACGACCTTTCAAATCTAATGCCACTCTAGATGAATTCATTACGCTATGCTCTGGCATAGATCTCTCGGTTACTCAGGGGTATGCTGCCACTTTAGTGATGAAATCAAAAAATTTCGAAGAATACTTAGCTGGAGTTAGTGGTGTTAAAAAATGTTTTCGCTGTGGCCAGGATGGTCATTTTAAGAAGGATTTAGCTCAAAATCAGAAAAAATACTAAATGGCCCACCAAGGCACCCGGGCCTTGTCCACCCTGTCAGAGAGGTAATCATTGGGCTTCAGAATGAAGATCTAAAATGACTAAGAATGGCCAGACTATCCAGCGGGGAAACTTGAACGAGGGCCAGCCCCAGGCCCAGGACAAACAACAGGGGGCATGATTTGTTTCTCAAAACAATCCGTTCAAAGCCTCTGTCGAGCAACCCCCAGCAGTGCCGGATTGGACTTCCACTCCACCACCTACCACGTATTAACTTATGAAATGGGCCCCCAATCCTTATCTACTGGAATTTATGGTCCTCTTCCAAAAGATTATTATGGCCTCATAATAGGTAGAAGCAGCTTATCCCTGAATGGACTTACTATCCTTCCAGGGGTAATAGACAATGATTATATGGGAGAAATTAAAGTAATTGCTAAGGTAGACAGACAAATTGTTACTATAGCTCCTGGACAGCATATTGCACAATTATTATTGTTACCTTTAAAAGTAAAGCAATTTCCATACAAAAAACAACACCGAGGTCCAGAAAATTTTGGATCTTCAGACGCCTATTGGGTCCAGGCAATTGAACAAACTAAGCCCAAATTAAAATTCAAATTAAGAGAAAGGATTTTTGAAGGCCTCCTGGACACTGTAGCCGATGTAGCCATCATATCTGCTCATGAGTGGCCCCTTCATTGGCCTGTTACTGATAGTTTGACTCACCTAGTGGGAATAGGGCAATCAGACAATCCTACACAAAATTCTGAATTAATTACCTGGGAAGATAATGAGGGCCATTCTGGTTTAGTACGACCCTTTATAGTGGAAGGAATTCCATTAAATTTATGGGGCAGGGATATTCTATCACAAATGGGAGTATTTTTATATAGCCCCAATGAAAGAGTTACAGCCATGATGTGTCACCAAAACTTCAACCCAAATAAGGGCTTAGGAAAGAATCAACAAGGTATTATTGAAACCCTTAAAGTAACTCCTAAAAATATTCGATTTGGATTGGGTTCTTCCTAGGGGCCATTGACAAGCCTGTAATTTATTCTGACCCTATTACATGGAAAACTGATGGGCCAGTTTGGGTCAATCAATGGCCCCTTACATCAGAAAAAATACAGGCGGCCAATGAATTAATGAAGGAACAATTACAAAAGGGACATATTGAGCCCTCTACCTCTCCATGGAATTCCCCTATTTTTGTTGTAAAGAAAAAATCTGGAAAATGGAGACTTTTACAAGACTTAAGAAAAGTAAATTCCACTATGGAACCTATGGGAGCACTTCAACCAGGACTCCATAATCCTACTGCTATTCCTGAAAACACTTATAAAGTAATTATTGATTTAAAAGATTGTTTTTATACTATTCGTTTAGCTCCTCAAGATTGCAAACACTTTGCTTTCAGTGTCCCGTCTGTCAATTTACAAGCCCCTATGCAAAAATATCAATGGATAGTTTTACTCCAAGGCATGGCTAATTCTCCCACCCTTTGTCAAAAGTTTGTACATTTAGCACTTGCGGAGGTGCGTGCTTCATATGATTGTTATATGATTCATTACATGGATGACGTCTTAATAGCTCATAAAAATCAAGAATATCTAAGTAGTTGCTTTGCATTCTTGAAACTTCAATTACATTCATTTGGGCTAATTATTGCTGAAGAAAAAATTCAGATGACAGATCCATATATTTACTTAGGTAACAAACTAAATACAAATTGTATATATCCTCAAAAGATATCCATAAGAACTTCACATTTAAAAACCTTAAATGACTTCCAAAAGATGCTGGGGATATCAATTGGATTCGACCTTATTTGAAATTAACTACCATCCAATTGCAGCCTTTATTTAACATATTAAAAGGTGATTCAAATCCCTTATCTCCTAGAGCCCTTACTCCTCAAGCCATTAAGGCCTTAGATCTTGTTAACACCGCCATTCAACAAGCCTCTCTTAAATGTTTTAATTATAATCAACCCTTTTCTCTCTGTGTGTTACCGACTCCTGATATTCCTACAGGACTATTATGGCAGCCTGGGCCTCTAAGATGGTTACATCTCTCCGTTACTCCAAAGAAGGTCCTTTGTACATATTCACATTTTATATGTCATTTTATCTTACAAGGCAGACGGGATGCCGTTCTTTATTATGGGCTTGAGCCTACTAATGTTATAGTCCCTTTCACAGTCTTACAGTTCCAAATTTTGTATGAAAAGGATACAAACTGGCAAATAGCCATTGCCAATTATCCAGGCCAAATATTATTTCATTACCCACAAGATAAATTACTTGATGTTGCAAAACATCATACCTTTGTTTTGCCTCGCCTTACATCCTTAAATCCTATCCCTAATGCTTTGGTTATTTTCACTGACGGCTCTTCAAAGGGTAAGGCCGTCTATGGCCCTGTAAATAATTTTATTACCATTGCTTGCTCTGGTCATTCTGCTCAACAAGCAGAACTTTTAGCTGTATTGTCAGTTTTTCAACAATTTCATTCTGAATCTATTAACATACTGTGATAGTGCATATATTGTTCAATCTTTACAGGTTCTTGAACCTGTACCTATCATTAAAACAGCTAATTCTGTCATTTTAAATTATTTTCATAAAATTCAGTCTCTCCTACATGCTCGAAGCCATCCTTTTTTCATCACACATATTCAAGCTCATTCTAAATTACCTGGGCCCCTTTCCATAGGGAATGACTTTGCTGATGCACACATTGGCATGGCTAATCTTCATCAGGCCCAAGACTTTCATAAAAAACATCATGCTAATGGTAGGTACTTACAGAAATTGTCTGGTGTCACTAGAGAAGCTGCTAGAACTATAGTTAATGATTGCCCTGACTGTCAGCCATTCTTGTCTGTTCCTCATACAGGAGTAAATCCTAGAGGTCTACAAGCTAATCACATTTGGCAAATGGATGTTACTCATGTTCCTAGTTTTGGTAAATTACAATGTCTTCATGTTATCATTGATACTTTTTCCAGTTATACAGTAATTTTCCCCCTTTCCAGAGAAAAGGCGACACATGTTATACGTCATTGTTTGTCAGCCTTCTCTATCCTTGGAATACCTAAATTAATTAAAACCAATAACGCCCCTGCATATGTTAGTAATCAATTTCTACATTTTCTTAAAACCTTTGGTATTGCTCACAAAACCGGCATTGCCTCTAATCCTCAAGGACAAGGCATTGTCAAACGGCGTCATCATGATATTAAAAATTATTTAAATAAAATAAAGAAGGGAGAGCTATATCCAGCCTCCCCGAATAATTGTGCTGCACATATAATGTTCATTTTAAATTTTTTAAATTTTGAACCATGATGGATGCTCGGCAGCTGATACACATTTCTCTGCTGTTACTAAACAAAAAGCATGGGTTCAATGGAGAGACCCCATGGATAATCAATGGAAAGGACCTGACCCCGTGTTGATATGGGGACGAGGACATGTTTGTGTTTTTCCACAGGATGCTGATTCTGCTCGTTGGATTCCTGAACATTTGTTGTGACATTCCAGTCCCAGCCCAATGCAAGAATGAAACCTATTGGGCCTATGTGCTTAATCCTCTGATTTTGTATCCTGTGGCATAGTATGATCCGGCATTCAAGGTATATGTTAATCAAACTCAGTTAGTAGATGGAGACTCGGACGGACACATCACTCCTCAGTCATTTCTGTACAACTATACTGGACTTGGCAATGGTTTACTTATGTGTTTTACCAAAGGGGACAATGTTTCGATTCCCGGTTGTATTCCTTGCACACAAACCATTCGTGTCTCTGAACAACATAAGAATTCCACACAATGGAACATAACTGGTTACTACTTAAAATTACATAACGTTACTCAACATGATAATGCTCCACCTGGGGGATATTCGGCATGTCGTTATCTAATCAACAAAGGAATTCAATGACATCCACAGTGGGAGTTATGTCATGGTGAAAATGGAACCAAGATACAGGTTCCAGGAACAAATTTCTCTATCACAGACGGGGCAGCTTTCGAGAACAGTTCTTTAAAAGGACTAACAGAAGGACTTTGGACTATAGATCATCACAATTACCATAAAGATTTATGGAGATTAATATTAGCCATGGGAACTGTTAATGTTTCCACTATTGGGAATTTTACACTGTATAAACCTACTGTTAAACATGGTAATCTTAGAGCTTGTGTTCCAGATCCATATCTACTTGTTGTAGGAAATGTATCTGTTAACTATACTTCTGAAAATTTTGATGTTAACTGTACTAATTGTAATCTGACTAATTGTATAGATGGCATTGGGTTAGGCCAACAATTGCTTGTTCTTTATAATCCTTCGTTTATTATGCTGCCTGTTAATTTGACAGAAGAATGGTATAGTGAAGCTGGTATGCAAACTTTGCTGGAAATCAAGGAAATGATTTTAGCCCGTCATAAAAGATTCATTGAATGGTTAATAGTTGGAATAATTTCCTTAGTTACAGTGATTGTTAATTCTACAGTTGCAGCAGTAGCCTTAACACAAAATGTTCAAACTGCAACATTTGTCAATACCATGATGAATAATGTTACTGATAATTGGGAAAAACAAGAATCTGTTAACGAAAAAATGGAACATAAACTAAATGCTTTATATGATACTGTTATGCTTATGGGATCCAAAATTCAACAAATCAGGATTAGACAAAAATTAGAATGTCATAATGCTTATACTGCTATTTGTGTCACAAAGTTACAATATAATGCAAGCCTGTATAATTGGAACAAAATTAGGAAACATTTGATGGGAATATGGAATAATTATAATGAAAGTCTGGATTTAATGTCGCTCCATAAACAGATACTTAATATGCAACAAGCCCCTAGGCTGGATGTCACCACCAAAAAGTTGGCAACTGAGATTTTTGATAAATTATATCAGATGTTTCCTTCATGGAATTCCTTTTGGGGAACTCTATCCCTCTTAGGATGTATTATTGGCCTCATTATTCTATGTTGTATGTGCTTTCCTTGGACCTTTTGTATGGTCACAAACAACTTAAATATGCTGCCAGGAAGAATTCATGCCTTACAGCTTAAAACGCTCCCTGCACCCAGACATGATGTGTAGCCAATGATGGGGCTGATCGAGGCAATTCTTTTAGCAACCTAAGACAGGGACACTGATCACAATCAGTGCCCCCATGAAGGGTAAGCATAAGAATTAGCCCCAACAACCTAAGACAGGCAACATCATAAGGCACTTATAATAAATACATGGGGGAGCTGTCGGGAGCCATAGGCCTGACATGAGTTAAAAGGCAATGCCTGCATAAATGACTACGTGACAGACGTGACCATAGCAGGAAGTTCTGCTACCTGTGGAATGAGGAAACAGCACATCAGAGGCTCTGTTGAACTTTGTTCCTTGATTGTCTCTTTAGTTACTATATTAACATGAGTATAGATCTGAACTTTGTTCCTTGATTTTCTCTTCAGTTACCATATTAAAATGAGTATAGATCTCAACTTTGTTCCTTGATTGTCTCTTTAGTTACTATATTAACATGAGTATAGATCTGAACTTTGTTCCTTGATTATCTCTTTGGAATTAATCTGTTGCTGGGGGCTAACTAAGCTGATTGTAAACCTTGACTGTTACAAAGTCCATTGCACTGCAGTTACCTTTGTGATCTATTTTTAGTATCTCCTTGAGTTACTATATAAGCATGAGTATAGAGAATAAAGTTTTGCTCAAGACCATCAGTCTTGGCCTTTTCGTCTCCTTCATCCTCGGCTCTCCCCTTCTCACGGCTGGACCGTGGGAATAACCCTAACCCTAGCTGAAACACTAATACTAACCCTAAATCTAAACCCAGCAAAAAGCCTAAGCCTAACCCTAACCCTAGCCGAAACACTAACCCTATCCCTCACCCTAGACGAAACCATAAACCTATACCTAACACTAATACTAGCCCTAACCGTAACCCGAAGCTTAAACCTAGGTGAAACACAAACCCAAAACCTTGCCCTAACCCAAGCTGAAACCCTAGCCCTAACATTAATCCTACGCCAACCCTAACCTGAACACTAACCCTATTATGATATACTGCACTCAGACACTGTAGTTGTATTAAAATTAATATGGGAACCTAAATTAAACCCTCTGATTTGCACATATCCCATCTCTAAGCACAACTATAACACTGCAAGAAACATAACCATAATATTGGACCTCACACTTAACCCTTACCCTAACCATAAACCTAACCTAGCATTTTGTACTCAGATATTGCAGGTGAATTCAAATTTGTATGGTGCCCAAATTTTAATACTCCTTGTTGCACAGATCACTTCCCTGAATACAATCTTAACAATAACACAAAACATAACCCTAACCCTAGCCAAGCCTAACTCTACCCCTCACCCTAGTCCAAAACCTAACCCTAACCCTAACCCTAACCCTAAACTTAAACCTATCCGAAACCCCCACCCTAACCGTAGCAAAACCCTAACCCTAACCCTAACAATAGCCCAAACCCTGACCCTAAAACTAATCCTAACTGCAACCCTATTCTGAACACTAACCCTCTTATGAGATTCTGCACTGACACTGTAGTTGTATTCAAATTTATATGGCCCCTAAATTAAACCCTCCGATTTGCACATATCCCTTCCCTAAGCACAACACTAACACTGCAAGAGACATAACCATTATATTCGCCCTCACCCTTAATCCTAACCCTAACTCTAACCCTAACCTAACACACTGTACTCAGACATTGCACTTGAATCCAAATTTGTATGCTACCCTAATTTTAATATGCCTTGTTGCACAGATCCCTTCCCTGATTACTATCTTAACACTGACACGAATCATAACACAAACCCTAGCCCTAACCCTAACCCTATCCCTAACACTAGACGAAACACTAACACTAACCCTAAACCTAAACCCAACTGAAAGCCTAACCCTAACCTTAACCCTAGCTGAAACCATAACCCTATCCCAAATACTAGAAGAAACCCTTCCCTAACCATAACAATAGCCCTAACCGTAACCTGAACCCTAACCATAGCCAAAACCCTAACCCAAACCCTAACCCTAACCCAAGCCGAAAACCTAACCCTAACACTAATCCTAACACCACCCTAATCTGAAAACTAACCCTCTTATGAGATACTGCATGCAGACACTGTAGTTACGTTCAAATTAATGAGGGACACTAAATTAAGCCCTCTGATTTGCACATATCCCATCACTAAGTACAACCCTAACACTGTAAAAAAAAACATAATATTCGAACTCACCCTTAACCCTTACCCTAACCGTAACCCTAACCTCACATATTATACTCAGACACTGCAGTTGAATTCAAGTATGTATGGTGCCCTAATTTTATTACTCCTGGTTGCACAGATCACTTCCCTCATTATCATATTAACAATAACACAAAACATAATCCTAAACCTACCCTAAGCCTAACTCTATCCCTAACCCTAGGTGAAACCCTTAACCTAACACTAACCCTAACTCTATCTGAAACCCTAACCCTAACACTAACGCTAGGCCTAACCATAACCAGAACCATAATCCTAGCTGAAACCCTAACCCTAACCCTAACCCTAAAACTATATGAAACACCAACCCTAACCCTAGAAGAATCCTTACCCCTAAACCTAAACCTAGCCCAAATCCTAACCCTATAACTAATCCTAACCCAAACCCTAATCTGAACACTAACCCTATTATGAGATACTGCACTCAGATTCTGTAGTTGTATTCACATAAATCGTTGTTGTTGTTGTTGTTGTTGTTGTTGTTGTTGTTAGGTGCCGTCGAGTCAGTATCCTACTCATAACGACCCTCTGTACAACAGGGGAAACATTATTGTCAGTGCTTCTCTGCTGTTCATAGGGTTTTCAATGGCAGATTGATTTTTGGGAGGGGGTTGTCAGGTCCTTCTCCCAAGCCTGCAGCTTCTGGTGTTCCCAGGCTGTCTCCCATCCAGGTACTAACCAGGCCCGAACCTGCTTTGCTTCAGAGATCTGATGGGATCGGATTCCACAGTGCTACGGCTGCAGGCATTCAAATAAATACGGGGCCATAAATTAAACCCTCCAGTTTGCACATATCCCATCCCTATGCAAATGCTACCACTGCAAGAAACATAACCAGAATATTTGCCCTCACCCTTAAACTTAACCCTAGCCATAACCATAACCTAACATATTGTACTAAGGCATTAAAGGTGAACTGAAATTTGTATGTGGCCCTAAATTTAACACTCCTTGTTGTGCAGAGCCCTTCCCTCATTACTATCTTAACACTAACATGAAACATATCACTAAGCCTAGCCATAACCATAACCATAACCATAACCCTTGCCAAAGACCTAACCCTAACCCTAACCCTAGACTTACCACTAACCCTAACACTAATCCTAAACCTAAACCTAATCCGAACACTAACTCTGTTCTGAGACACTGACTTCAGACTCTATAGTTGTATTCTTATTTGTATGGTGCCCTAAATTAAAATGTCCCATTTGTGCATATCCCATCCCTAAGCACAACCGTAGCACAGAAATAAACATAAACATAATATTCACCCTCAACTTTAACCCTAACTGTAACCCTAACCTCACACATTGTACTCAGACATTGCTGTTGAATTCAAATATGTAGGGTGCCCTAATTTTAACACTCCATTTTGCACAGATCCCTTCTCTTATTGCTATCTTAACAATAACATGAAACATAACCCTAACCATAGCCGACACACTAATACTAACCCTAAACCTAAACCCAGCCAAATGCCTAACCCTAACCCTAACCCTAGTCTAAACCCTAACCATATCCCTAACCCTAGAGGAAACACTAACCCTAAACCTAACCCTAACCCTATCCCTAACCATATCCCGAACCCTAACCCTCCGAAACCCTAACCCAGAACCTTAGCCTAACCCAAGCTGAAACCCCAACCTTAACACTAATCCTAACCCCAACCATAACTCTAACGTAAACCCTAACTCTAAACCCAAATATAACCATAGCCCAAACCCTGACCCTAACACTATTCCTAACCCCAACCCTATTCAGAACACTAACCCTATTAGGAGATACTGCACACTGACACTGTAGTTGTATGCAAATTTACACGGGCCCCTAAATTAAACCCTCCAATTTGCCCACATCCCTTCCCTTAACATAACACTAACACTGCAAGAAACACAACCATAATATGCGACCTCACCTTTAACCCTTACCTTAACCGTAACCCTAATCTACCATATGGTACTCAGAAATTGCAGTTGAATTCAAATTTGTATGGAGCCCTAATTTTAACACTCCTTGTTGCACAGATCCTTTCCCTGATTACTATCTTAACAATAACACGAAATATAATGCAAACCCTAGCCTTAACACTAACCCTATCCCTAACACTAGCCGAAACTCTAACACTAACTTTAAACCTAACCTCAGCCGAAAGCCCAACCCTAACCTTAACCCTAGATGAAACTCTAACCCTATCCCTAACCCTAGACGAAACACTTACCCTAACACTAGCAATAGTTCTAACAGTAACCTGAATCCTAACCATAGACAAAACCCTAACCCTAACCCTCACTGTAACCCTAACACATACCCTAACCCTAAATCAAGCCGAAACCCTAACTCTAACACTAATCCTAACACCAAACCTAATCTGAACACTACACCTATTATGAGATACTGCACTCACACACTGTAGTTGTATTCAAATTAATAAGGGACCCTAAATTAAACCCTCTGATTTTCACATATCCCATCGCTATGCACAATGCTAGCACTGCAAGAAACATAACTATATTATTCGCCCTCAGCCTTGAACTTAACCCTATCCATGACCCTAACCAAACATATTGTACTCAGACATTGCAGTTGAATTCAAATTTGTATGGTGCCCTAATTTTAACACTCCTTGTTGCACAGACCCCTTCCCTCATTACTATATTATCACTAACACGAAACATATCACTAAGCCTAGGTGTAACCTTAACACTAACCCTAACCCTTGCTGAAGCCCTAGCACTAACTCTAGCTTAAGCCCCATCCCTAAAACTAATCCTAACCCTAAACTTATTCTGAACACTAACCCTGTTTTGAGACACTGCCTTCAGACACTGTAGTTGTATTCAAATTTGTATGGTGCCCTAAATTAAAATCTCCCATTTGCGCATATCCCATCCCTAAGCACAACCCTAGTACTGAAAGAAACATAAACATAATATTTGCCCTCACCCTTAATGCTAACCCTACCCGTAACCCTAACCTCACACATTGTACTCATACAATGCTGTTGAGTTCAAATATGTAGGGTGCCCTAAATTTAACACTCCATGTTGCACAGACGTGTTCTCTGATTACTATCGTAATGGTATCATGAAACATAACCCTAACCCTAGTCGAAACACTAATACTAACCCTAAACCTAAACCCAGCTGAAAGCCTAACCTTAACCGTAACACTAGCAGAAACCCTAAACCTATCCCTAACCCTAGATGAAACCCTAACCCTGGCCCTAAACTTAACCCGAACCCTAACCCTAGCCAAAA
>VMDO01023427.1:0-31641 GCA_007922755.1 Pedetes capensis | reverse complement strand
CCCTCTTTGTTCTTGCTATGTAGCCCAGGCTGGCCTAGAACTTACAATCCTTCTGCCCCTGTGACCCAAGTGCTGGGATCACAGGTCTGCACCACCATCCCTGGCTTCTTAATTCTTAACTCTTTAAGTATATGAATAGGAGAGCCCAATAGCCTCCATCCCTAAACCAAACTGAAACAAAAAGAATGAAGCCAATACCGAGGAAATAAAAACTGAGGGATGGAGAGAGTCAGATTCCTGATGATACTATGTGAGCACCTGCTTCTAGCCAGCCTCAAATCATGATCTCTCTTGGCCTTTTTAGTTAAATGGGCCAATTAATTTAGTTTGTGCTCAAGCCAGTTGTAGTTAGGGTTCTCTCTCCTTTATATCTAAAAGAGTGCTGAATCTTACGATGTTTCATAAATGCCCATTCAAGGTTGATCATATATGTTGATATACAAATTGTACCTAACCTAACAGTGTAGCCCAACTAGAGGCAGAGGGTGTCTTGTATGACCTTGAAGAAGCTCTGCCCAGCACCTCCTACAGCTCTCTGGTTTTGGCATGCATGAGGCGGTCTCTGGTTTCTTGGATGGCAATAACTAGCCAGGTGGAGTGTTTGCTGGTGCTTGATGTCAATTAGGAAAGCACCACCTGCAGGGAAACCTCTTGGACCTGTCTTCAGCATCTTAATCTCTGTGGACCCTCTCCTCTAAAGGCTTGGGTGGCTGATAACTTTTGAGCTGTTGCTCTCTTGAACCTGAGCTGGGCTCCTTGGCCAGGGAGAATGCTTGGGGTCCACAGAGAAACCAAAACACATTCGAGGAGCCAAAGGCAGGTGTGACATGCTTTATTCTGGGGTGTTCTTCTCTGTTCCCTCCATGGTGCCACTGCCCATGGTTATTGCCCTCTCCATGCCCTGTTACCTCTCCATGTCCCCCAGTCCTCTTTGCTTGTCCCACCCTCCCGTACCCAGTGCTGGCAGCAGGGTTTCTTAAGTGCTTTACACAGTAGTGGCTAATTGCCAAGACCATTGCCCAATCACATCACAGTTACATGGGATTACATCATAGTAACGTCATGCACACGTGCCAGTCTTTTTCTCCCTTATCTTAGTCTGTTTACATTCCAATACTGGTCACCCTGACCTGCCTAACACCCTCCTTTCTTTAATTGCACCTTACAGGATGATTCCAAAATGAGATGGTGCTGGGGAGTTAGAGCTGTCATTTGGTTTTTTGGCTCCCACCTGAGCCATGTTGCCTGGCTATGGCATTTGTTTTACCCTTTCCTCTGCTTGTGCTGGATGGAAACTTCTCAGTGGGGCTCTCACTAAAGCAAGCGTCTGACTCCTCAGTCTGCAAACTGGGGAAGTACCAGGGTCACCTTGGAATCTGTGGAAACAGGGCTACCAATCCCTGGCACACCTGTGGGCATTCCCTCTCGTCATCTTACTGCAGAACCCTTGCACCTGATCCTTATGCCCACCCAGGGATAGCCAAGTCAGGTGTTATGTGTTCCATTTTATAGCTGAGGAAAAGGACATGCAGAGAGATTCAATGGCAGCAGGGGGCTCATTCTGAGGTTGGGGCTAGTGGTCTTGGTAGGCCACCTCCCAGCCCTCCCTTTCCACAGCAGCGCGTAGGCAGTGATACGTCTTGCTCTTTAAGACCAGGTTTGAACAGCCCTTCCTCCACGTCCTCTTCGTAATCACCTGGATGGAGAAGGACTCTATCTTTCTACGCTTGCACTGCATTCTTTCAGGTATCCCCACAATTTCACAATTTTCTGCCTTATAATATAAGCATTTGGGTCTAGTTTTTAATCTTTTCTCCTAGAATTTAAGCTCCATAGTCCCCTCAGCACACAGCAGTGTTTGATCTGTGGTAGGTATTTTGGCAGTGTTTATTGAGAGTATGAACAAGTAAATAAATCCCTTAATATGTTTTTACTTTGTGCAGGGTATGTGGGATGGTATATTTAAAGGGAGCAGAATTACTGTGTGCAGAGTACCTAGAGGGCTATTATGTGGAAGAGGGGTTGCGTTTACTCTGTCCAAAGGGCAGAAATTGGACTGGGGGTACCCACTTTAGGGGGACATATTTCAGCTCACTAAGGGATCTGGGAATCCAGGGCTGTGGAAAGGTGAAAGGAATGTTATCTACGATAATTCAGGTGTGTATTTCCAAAGTAATGAAAGCAGGTACAGAGTGGCCACTTGATGAGGAGATTGCAGAGGAGTTTCCAGCCTTGTAGGAAGGACTGGGGTTTGGGGTTCCCTTCCTTCTTAAATGGCATTTAAGAGATTTTTGGTGGAGATGGCCTTTGACTCCTCTTGGAAGCAAAGCTTATGCACAGGAGGTGACACCTCCTTCGTTTGATGTGTGCAAAGGCAGTGGGGCATAGTGACTGAGAATGCGGGTTTCTGAGTTCAAATTCTGGCTCCTCTACTTACTAGAGGGTGCCTTTGGCAATGTTCCTTAACGTCTCTGCACGTTGGTTTCCCTACCTGTAAAATGGTGGGGAAAATAACACCTCATTGAGCTCTGCAGTCATGTGCAAAGAACATTTAGCACAGCACCTGGCACAGAGAGTGTGCAATTAGTATTTCAATTGATGCCACCACTCTCCCCGACACTGTGGTTCTTTGTGTCTGTGTCCTGTACTTCCTTGGGCCTGCCTCAGTCTGTCTTTCCCAGAAGCATCTCAGGCTTCAGGCAGAAGAGGTCAGAGAAGGTACCCCAGAGACCCCAGAGCTTGTGCTTCTAAGCACACAGTCGACAGCTGACTGTAGGACTGGAGATCTGAGCTTTCAAGGCCTCCGGCCACTTTCCAAAACCAACAATGCGAGACAAAACCACAATATCATTTCTCCAATCTCCTCTAGGATCATGGCTGCTGGCACTCATTAAAGGCAGCTTCCTCCTGGATTTCAGACACTGTTTTAAAAGCTTAGAGCCCAACACTGGGCTCCCAAAGGGCTGATGGTCATTTCTTCAGTTTTTCCCCAAATCCCTGACCTGAATTTCCAGTGGCTGGATTATTAGTGCATCAACAAGACATGTGCCTCAGGGATAGAAAATCCATTCTTGTCCTTTGGTCGTTGAGAGAACAGCAAGAAAGATCTTGAGCCTCTAGCCCACCTCTTGGTTGAGAGCAAAATTGCTCCCAGAACAATTCTCTGTCCTACAAATCTTGAGATTTAATGAGAGAGGAACAAAATATACTCAAAAGTTCTCTTACATAAATTCTTTTTATATAAGCTCCTTGATAAATTATCATACATATAGGTACTTAATAAATATGTTTTGCCTACTTAACATTACCTGTATTTTAAAGAGAAATGAGATGGTGTTGTTTCTTCTTTAAAGATAAACAGAAACATACAATAACTTCTCCCACCCCAGTAGTAAGGGATCATATTGACTTCTTGGTAGATCTGTATAACATTAAAGCTTGGGCCATTTATGGTAAGTTATGCTGTCTTCTTTTAGGTGGGCTATGCTATAGAAGGGGACTTATTACCTATTTGTTGTTGTTGTTGTTGTTAGGTGCCATCGAGTCGGTATCCAACTCATAGCGACCCTCTGTACAACAGGGGAAACACTATTGTCAGTGCTTCTCTGCTGTTCATAGGGTTTTCAATGGCAGATTGATTTTTTTTGGGAGGGGGTTGCCAGGTCCTTCTCCCACACCTACAGCACCTGGTGTTCCCATATGGTCTCCCATCCAGGTATTAACCAGGCCCGACCCTGCTTAGCTTCCGAGATCTGACAGGATCGGATTCCACAGGGCTACGGCTTACCTATAGAATGTAACAAATTCACAAAACACAGTTGTCGACAATCTCTGACATGGCAACACATACTTAAGATGAGCTAATGTATCCATCTCACACCAGCCCTCAGGCCAACTGTGAACAATGTTCATATCCCTGATATAAAATCGGGAAACAAACTCCAGGTTAGGGAGTTTGTGCAAGGGAGTCAAGCTAGAATGCAAACTCTGATTCTCACACAACTGAGTGATGTGCTTTGCAGCACATAGCAGGTGTAGCTGCTATGAAATATATACATGAAATACATTTAAAAAGTCATCCTCAAAATACTCCTTCCTTCACTTTTTTTCAAGTGCTTTCAGTAATCTTTTTGGAGTTTCTTAGTGATCCAACAAGCTTGGCAGGGCAGGCTCTTGGTGCCCTGTTCAGAAATGAGTGAGGTATGATTCACCTAAGGTCCAACAAGGAGACGTGCGAGCAGGACAGAGCCAGCTTTTCTCACCACGAGAAGCTTGGCTTCAGTTCTCCTCTGTCCCATTTTTTGTCCTGCCTTCCCTTCCTAAATCCTCGAGTCCTTCCATTGCTTGTGACCACTCGGGGGTCTCCAATCTGGTGCTTTTGGGGGCCTCCCCTTCCTGATCATCTAATTCATTTGGTGAACACATTGTACACCAGGCCCCCAGTAGTCATGGAGGATGGAGTTGATTTGAAGGCCCGCTGTCCCGTTGTGCTCCTCATTGCTGTTGTCCCCTTTCTCTCCCTCCTGTTGGTGCCTATCCCACTTCTTGGTGACCACATGGCTCACCAACCGATTTTGTCTTGTAGACATTGATGGTGACCTGAAGTGTTCTCAGGTCCATGACAGGTTCTTAGAGACAGGAAGACCTCATATGGAGATGAAGAGGTCTTTGGAGTCAGATTGTGGGAGCTCAAGTGTCTGATCCCTTGTTAGCCATGTGAGTTTAGGCAAGTCAATTAACTCTCTCTGGCCTTGGTTTCCTATAGTTAAATGCGCCTGACTTACAGAGTTGTTGTGAAGATCACAGGAGTTAATTAATATGACTGTAAACAATCACCTGTGCTGTTTGAGTATTAAATGGGAAGCTACTGTTTTGACAAATACAATAATGAAAATACAAAGCCAGCCCTATAGTTTAATGAGTCCAGGGAGTTTCCAGATGTCCAGCTATGGATACCATCTATCAAATGCTTTTCTTGTTCCAGGCGCGTAAAGAGTTCAGCATATGCTGAGTCATTTAATCTCCCCAACAGCCCCCAAGCAACGTATTCTGGCTTTCTTGTGGATTTCACAGGCGATGAAGCTGAAGGTTGGAGAGTAGAAGTGACTTAACAAGGTCACAGACTAGAGAGTAGCAGAGTCAGGATTTGAAACCCTTATATCTGCCTCCTAAGCCTGTGTTCACTTGCTTATTCAATTAGCAATATATTCAGGGGACATTCTTTGAGTATTTCCACTGAGGGTGGGGTACTGGGTCAAATGCTGGGTATGTAGTGGGAAGATGGCAGGACCCCTGCTCACCTAAGACTGCTGGTCTAGGAAGTGAACTTCCATGATGCAAGGGAGGAGGGGAGAGTGCCACAGAGGGAGCCTTGTGTTGGGGGCCACAGGCACACTCCAGAGCGCCTTGCTGCCCTCTCAGTGTTTCTAAGAGGGAGGGTGCAAGGGATAGAAGGCCAGTCCCTGGGGTCTGGACATCTAGAAAGACCCTGGAGGAGATGGACTCCAGACTTTGGGACTGGGAGATGGCAGCTCATGGAGAGGAGGGCACTCCAGAGAGTGAGCTCAGCTGGGGCCAAGGGGTGGGGGTAGAGCTCCCAGAGAGGAGGTGAAGACCCAACCACAGAAAGTGCTGGAGAGCAGATGAAGAGGTTGAGGGAAAGAGCAAGGTAGAGTTAGAAATTAATGTGGGCATGGCCACGAGGGGCGCTGTCTCAGAAAGCATCTGCTGTAAGCGGAGAGGTCCTGAAGAATTTGTAGTAATTCTCTTCTCTTCTTTTCTTTTTTCTCTTCTTCACTTTTCTTTTCCTTTTTCCTTTTCTCTCTCCCTTCCTCTCTCTTCTCTTCTCTTACCTTTTCTTTTCTTTTCTTTTCTTTTCTTTTCTATTCTATTCTATTCTATTCTATTCTTACTGGTGGTTGAACCCATGGCCTTGCACATGCTTTGCAAATGCTCTACCACTGAGCTGCACCCTCAGCACATTTTAAAATTTTGACACAGGGTTTCACTAAGTTGTGCAGGCTGCCCCTGGCCTCAAACTCACAATCCTTCTGTCTCAGCCTCCTGAGTTGCTGGGATTCCAGATGTGGGAAGAGTGCTTTTTTTTTTTTTTTTTTTTGTGAAACAATCCTCCATGCTAGAGTAGGAAGCTGTCAATTTTAGGTAAGTGGTGGGCACAGTCAGAAGGTTATTTTATTTTATTTTTCACTGTGTAGCCTAGGCTGGCCTCCAACACATGATCCTCCTATGTCCCCCTCTCAAGTGCCTGGATTATAAGCATGTGCCACCTTACCTGGTTGAAGTCATTTTAAGAAGCAGGAGTAGCTGGGAGCAGTGGCGCATGCTTGTAATCCCAGTGACTCGGGAGACAGAGGCCAGAGGATTGCAAGTTTAAAACCAGAGGCAATCTGCGTAGCTTAGGGAGACCCTGTCTTACAGAGTAAAAAAAAAATGGGCTGGGGCTGCAGCTCAGTAGTCCAGCACTTGCAAAGCATGCAAGTGTGAGGCCCTGGGTTCAACCCCCAGTACAAAAAAAAAAAAAAAATCAGGAGGGTAGGGTTGTCTCCCACTGCACCCTGAGACTCAAGAGTCTTGGCCCTTCTCTCACTGGAGACTGGGAGTGTGGATAGGTGAAGCTGGCACTTTGAAAGCCTTAAAATCCTGTGTGGGCTGGAGGGTGACCATCACTGAGAAGGTGCAGAAGGGGCCTTGCTTCTCTGCTGATTCTGCCAGGCCAGCCCTGCTGCTTGCATGGGGAGGCTCAGCCAGGTGTTTTCTGCAGCCATGTTTGCAGCCACATTGCCTTCCACTGTTCTCCCAGAGACCGATAGTGAGGTTACTGAGTTGTTGACTAGTCTAGAGCACTTCAGGGGGAGGCAGCTCCTGGATTTGCTTCTCTGTAATTATATTACAGTCAAGGAGAGCATAGGCCCCCTATTTATGTATGGGCTACCAGAGGAAAGCAAGGGCAAACTGTTGAGTGTGTGATGCCCTCTTCTTTGTTTCTTTCTGAAAATTCCCCTTCTCATCCCAGTTCTGCATGGTATATCATTTGTGGCCCTGGAGGACTGGCCCTGAATTCATGTTCTGTATGTGGCAGCGGAGCAGAGCAGTGGCTTTCAGCACTGGTGGCACTGACTTGAAATCTGACCAATTTTCTGATTATGTGGTTGCCCAGATGAGACTACACAATGTAGCTCCCCCACCACAGTGCTCCCTTAGATTTCACTGGAATCAGAGCAACTCAGTGTGGGGAATCGCACACTCTCCTCATGACTAAGGACAATGTCTGTCTCTGGCTAAGGAAACAGGAAGGATAATCCCCATCACCTAAATCCTATAGTGTAGTGGACTGAAATATTTCAAAGCCAGAATATACTAAAGTGAATGTGAACTGGGTCCTCAATGTGCAAGCCAAGAACCACTGGTCCTAATTATTTTCTCACCCTAATTATTTTCAGATCTTCCGTAAAGACCCTGGACCACATTGCCTTATTCCTTCATGTAGAAAAGCCTAAAAATATAACCTCAACATTCATTGACTTGGAAAATATTTGAGAACATGGGGGTTGGCTACAGGGCCTATGGCATGGCATTCCAGACCATTCACAATTTAGAGATACATCTCTTTTTAGTCTTATATTCCACTCACCCCTTTATTCAGCTAGTCTGGAGTGTTCTTCTTGAATTTCACATCTCATGAAATCCTAAGGCAAGTTAAGTCCTCTCTCCAAGCCTCAGTCTTCCATCTATACAATGGATCTAATAAAAGTAGCTTTTTTGTAGGGCTGTGGTGACAATTCTATGCATGCAAATCGATCTCATAAACATGAAAGCATTATAAAAATGAGATTTTTCTTCCCTCGATAGCACTGATTTTTGTTTTGTGAAGGACACTGTGTGCTCATCTATACCGGAATCTGGAAGCCTCCTCCATGTTAAAGCTAAGGAGTGATAATTCTCTATCTTCTTTTTTCTGCTTCTGACACTTATTATCTTAGTATTTTAACTCTTTTTTGCTTCCTTGTAATTAAAGAAAAATCCTTTATTGCCTGGCTGCCTTTTTCTTTGAATTGCCTCGTCTTGACCATTGTAATCAAATCTACTCCAACCAGAGGAGCCTCTTTCAAAACCAAATCATACTTAAGGAGATACTGTCAGATCAGAAGTGATCAAATTATTTCCATTCCTTAGTGTCCTGGACCTGCTGTGCGATAAGAACATACTTAACTTCTCTTTGCTTTTTTCAAGTAGGATTGGTGCAGGTCAGGGAGGGAAACTTGGATGAAATTTCAAGTATTCAAGAAATAGTCCTTGGATGAAAGGTGCTGGAGGAAGCTATGTGGCATTTATTGAGCCCTTATTATGTTCTTGGCACTGGGTGAATGCATTTTATGCTCATTGCCACATGAAATCTTTTCAGTAATATTAAGAGGGAGATCAAGTTATCTCCATTTAATAGACTGAGAAACTGAGAGTTGAAGTCACTTGGCCAAGCTATGCTAGCAAGGAAGTGATCGCTGAGGTTGGTTTCCATGTGTGGCTCCACCAGGGCAGCAGGTGTAATGGTCACCTTTCCCTGCCACCCTACTTTGGAGCGCTTTCCCTGACCTCTTATTTTGCTCTCAGGGTTGTGTGGGGTTCACACCTGCAGTACTGTGATACTCCATTGCAGTTGCCCAAGGAAGGTAGGGATGCTTCTTACTGGATCATTGCTTTATCGCAGCACCTGGCTGGGGACTGGTACTGGGAGAGGCCCTGGAAGTGTTTATGAATGAGTGAATGTGTGAATGAGTCAGTAGAATGAGCATCCACACAACTCAAAGTGATGTGCTTCCCACCAGCCACAAATCCTTCCATTGCTAAGGAAGCCTTGGGAAAAGAAAGGACAAGGGAGGTAGAAGAGCCCAAGGATTCAATTGAAAAAGCAAGGCAGTGAGGTATACTACTTCATCTGAGAAAGATGGAGGAAAAAAACTGCATGCCCTGTATCTCTTTCCAATTAACCCACTCTTTCTCCAGTTTCAATCTTTATTATTTTCTCTTTGATCATTGACATATCTGTGAACCAGCTATGATTCACTTAGTATTTTTCTTAAAATCAGCCCACTTTTCAAAACATGCATATATCTATGGTGAAAGGAACCTTTATAACACCATGATAAATGTGAAGCCATTATCACTTGCCTTAAAAAGCAGGTGATATGAAAATAGGTATAACAATAACAGAAAAAGTAATTACGTTCTAGCAAGTACTGTTGCCTGCTAAAGGATCTGAGTCACGGCATGTTTTTTTTAGTTCAGGAGGATGATTAAGAAGTGGTAGAACAGTGTTAAAGACACACTAGCAACAAACTGCAGCTTTCTTCTTCATAATGAGAAGAATTTAAAGAGAATTGGCCTGGAAGAATTAACTTGCTTACTGAATGACTCAGTGTTTTGCAGTGTTGTCTGATTGCTGCCTGAAATCATCTGTACCACATAAAGGCAGTGAGCCACTGTTTGGAAGATGCTAGACCAGTGGACACCAGCTTTGGGTCTTCTTGAGCATGCTTCTTAGACAATTCTGCCCCAAACTATCTTCCTCCTAAAAATACCAGGATGGTTTATTTCTTCCTGTCTCTGCCCACAGCCATTTCCAAGGGAGGGAAGAGGACAAAGGCAAGCTGCCAATGGTCAGTGCCCTCTGTCTGGAACCACCTGTGCTCCACATTTTAGGAAAGCACCTTGGGCCAGGCTGGAAAGCCCACAGGGAGCACCATCCTGGAGGGAGCGGGGAAACCAAGGGGGGCAGGAACCTCAGCAAGCAGAGTGAATCTATTTGAAGTCACCTCTTCAGCCCAGAACATTTTTTTCTAGTGTAATTTCTCTCCTGCCCCAATTCACTCATTGCAAAAACTAACATAATTTATCTTCTGGAGGGAAGGGTGCAGACTTCAGCTTGTTTTTTTTTTTTTTTTTTTTTTTTTTTTTTTTTTTTTTTTTTTTTTTTTTTTTTTTTTTTTTTTTTTTTTTTTTTTTTTTTTTTTTTTTGGCAAGTAACAGCTAAGCCTAAGTCCCCTGAAGAAAAAGGGGGGAAAAGCTTATGTCAGGGACCTGTGCACTGTGACACATGCCCGTAATTCCAGCAACTTGGGAGGTAGAGGCGGGAGGATCACGAGTTCGAGGCTAGAAACAGCCTGCATAACTTTTTGAGACCTTGTCTCAAGATAAAAAAATTTAAAAAGGAGGGTGGGGGTGCAACTCAGTGACAGAGTGCTTGCAAAATATGTGTGAGGCACTGGGTTCAACTCCCATTACCCCCTCTCTCTGAAGAAACTAAAAAACACTTACAGGAGAAGGCCAGTTTGCAAGTTTGGAAATAAAAATCCACTTGCCTATTACTGCAATGGTAGAGAAGAAGCTGGCCTCCAGGTTCTTGGGAGGCTGGACAAGTTTCCACACCAGTGTTGCCTTTGTCCTATTTCTGTCGTAATCACAGGTGGTTTTCCTTTTATGAGTATCAGGGAAAGGAGACCTTGGCACCTGGAAGCTCCTGAGCAGATGGAAGGGGGTTCACATTTACTGAGCACCTACGTGCCTGGCAGGGTACAAGCCAAGCCCCCACTGTTCTCTCTTCTCTACAATGACCCTATGAGATGGGAGGGTCAGCTGTGTTCTCCAAGTTGGGAATGCCTCCTTCAAGGTCACACAGCATCAAAATAGCAGAGCCAGGCTTGAACTGAACTATCCCAATGCTAAAACCTGAGCTATTTTTATTGTTACCCTCTGAGAGTCAGGGAGTAGAAATGGAGGTTTGGAAGGAACTCTGAGGCCTCTACTTAATGTTCTGTCCATATGGGGTCTGCACTGAGCCCTCGACAGGTTGAACCTCTACTCCACTCATCATCCTGGGAGACAACCCATTGTATGGAAGAAGGGCATTAATCATAAATGGGCTTTTGCTGAAGCAGAAATTGCCTCTCCTTTCGCCATGACCTATCTATCTCCAGGGCCTTCTTCTCAAAGACCTTTGGAGTGAGGATCACATTCACAAGCCTAGGCATTTGTTTTATTTTTTATAAAAAAGCCAAAGATATGATTGTTTTCCTTTCATATTTATAAACACTACAGGATTTATTCCATTCTTTTCCTGCCTCTAGGATATACAAAATATTTCCCTGATGAAGGAAGCTATTCATTACTGAGCAAATGAGAAGACTTTAGGGTGACTTATTCAGGCCATGCAAGGCTAAAGGCCTATGGTAGGCCAGGTCCAAGGTGCTCACTTCTTGGGATGGGCGAACAGTTTGGCCAAGACACCAAGAAATCACAGCTTTCTCCTGAAGGCTCTGTGCAGATGGCAGCCCCATCCTTCCTGCATGTACTGTTTGTCTGCAGGGCTGGGCACGTGTGTGGGGGTCAGAAGCCAGATGGCCAGGGGTTCCCAGGCTACCCACCCAGTGAATAATGACCCCTGTCAGCAGCTGCCAGTGCGGCTGAGGATGTTTCTGCTGGAGAGAGGCAAGAGGCAGGATCCCTGGGCTTGGTTCTTTGTCCTAATTTATTCTGTTGTCTTGGTTAAAACTTCCTTCTCTGGAGGCCTTCATTTCATTTTCCCCAAGGAAGGGATGATGGTAGTAGTCCTTCCAGATCTTGTAGTCTTTGAAACAGAGCCGCACATGCTGCACCTGCATCCTTCACTGCATCCTTACCCTGTGCAGCCCTGGGTGAGGCACAGTGGCCTCCTGACTTCCGCCAGTGTGGAGGGATCTTTCTGTCCTTGCTCTCCTGGGCATTGCCCACCCCTCTGCCCTGGGGCCTGCTTATCGGCTCTTATTTCACGGCCACTCTCTGGTCTCCTTCCTGTCCTCTGTAGTGGCCCCTAACCCTGGTGTTTGGTACTGGCCACACCACCTCTGGGAAATGCTTGAGTTTTGGTTGGCTGGTCAGGGGCTCCAGTGGACCTGGAGCCTTGGTGATCATTTCCTGGTGCATTGCTTCAGCAAGTTTTCCAACTTACAGATTGCTTGCCCTCCTTTCAGATCCCCTTCTTACACTGGAGGGTGGTGGCAATGGGGTGTGGACAGAGGAGAGAGCACGTCGTTGTCATTGCGGATGAAGGAGCTGGCTGGCACAGACTGCCTGAATTTGGCTCTGAGCTTGTGTTGGGGGCCAAGCTGCCTAACCTAATTGCCTGGGGATGTGGGTGAAGCACTCACCTCACAGGACCATTGGGAGGGTTAAAACATACATATAGTGATCATTGAGAACACAGCCTACCTTGCAGCTAGGACTCGATAAAAACTGTGACTGTGGGTACTGTTCTCATGTTTTTATCACCATTAGGATGGGCTACAGACTGCATCAAGGGGAAAGTCTCATAGGGACAGAGCAGGATGAGTCAGGCAAGATTTCCTGAGGGGGAGAGGCTGTATGTGGTCTTAGAGGCCAGATAGAGAGACGCTAGGTACAGGGAAGTGTTCAGATGTTCAGATGATGGCCTCAAATGGAAAGGCTGGCGTTGGAGAATGAGCGAGATGCCTTAGGGAAAAATGGAGCTTTGGGGTGCTGCTGTGGTCTGAATGCATCCCCCCAAATTCCTATGTTGAAACTTAATCCTCAATCTGATGTTATTGAAAGGTGGGACATTTGGGAATGTGAATGAGTCAGGAGGGCTATACCCTTAGGAATGGGATTAGATCCCTTACAAAAAGGCTGAAGAGAGTGCGAGCCCCTTCCCCACATGAAGACAGCTAAGAGGCGCCACCTTTGAAGAGGAGAAGAGGCTCTAACCGGACACCTGATCCATGGTTGCCTTGGTCTTGGGCTTCCCAGCCTTCAGAACTTTGAGCAATAAGTTTTTGTTGTTCCTAAATGACCCAGTCTACGGCGTTTAGTTAGAGTGGCACGGAGGGACGGAGACAGGTGCCTGTTTGTTTTCCTCAGCTGTGGCCAGGCTGTTTTTGATCCCATTTGGAGGAAATGTGGAGAAGGAAGAGAGCCTGGGCTTCATGTTCAGCCAGACCTGGGTTTGAGTCCTGGCTTTGCTCCTCACTGGCAGAAGGGCTTTGAGCTAATTATTTAATCTTCTTGAGTTGCAGCTTCCCCACTTGTGGGAATGTTGGGAAACTGATTGAAATGAAAAGATCTCCTTTTGTCTCCCTCACGCCATCCCTTTTCTTCCTCCGTCTCTCTGTCCCTTGTCCTTCTTGCCTGTCTCATTCACTGTGTGGGAGGAAGGGAAGATCTGGAGTTGCTCTTTGAGCTGCCTCTGTGCATGGTGCTGAGGAGAAGGTCCTCGGGAGAACATCCTGGGTGCTATTGAAAGAAGACTCTCAGAGAAGTAGATCACAGCCAGGTAGATGGTGAGAATTTGGTTCTTTATTTATTGCTCTGCCCTCCCAATATTAAGTCAGTGACAAGGTACCCAGCAGCTCAAACCCAGAAAAAAATACTCCAAGATGCAAACGAGAAAGGGACAGAAAAATTTATTTGGCCTGGCCTGCCGGCTACTTTCAGTCCTGGGAGTGGACTTTCAGAAAGCAGCAACCGACTCACATTGGTTAGGGCGGAGAAGCAGAGTTATAGAAGTGGGAATGTTTTTGTGGTAAAGGGATGTGGGGTACAAAGTAAGTTTCTAGTTCTCAGAAGTCAGCCCTACTTACAGGAATTCCAGGCAATAGCCCTCTGGCTAGTTTATCATGCATGACCTTCTGCGGGACACAGTTTTCCTTATCAGAGGAACTTGAGGTCTGGCTGGGGCTGATCTGCAAGATGCCAGTGGGATTCTGAAATGGCCTTTTCCCTATTGCCACACCAGGAGCAGGTTAGCATCATTCAATCTGCCCACTCATTATATATACTCAAGTAAACTATCACTGTTGCCACTGCACATCTTTTAAATCTGTGCACCTTGATCTATCCCATTCTTCATGGAGACAAGGCAGTTGAGCTCAAGAGAACAGAAGTGACTTGCCCAGGGTCACTCAGTGGCTGGGCCAGACGTTGTATGTCTCCAGCCTGAGCTTTTTTCCTTGCCCAGAGGCTGATGTCTAAAGCAGTAGGACAGGTGTTCAGATTCAAGGTCCTGCTCTGCAGGCGAGAGGAAGTTTGTTTTAGAGGGGAGGTGGATTTTCTTGGAGTGTTCAGACCCTTCACTTCAGAATGAGAGCTCCTTTTTGGATCATGTTCACAGGAGCCTGCAGATTGGCTGCGTCTGACCATCCTTTCATGATGGATGAAAAGGATTACAAAAAATAATCACAAACCCTGAATTTCTTGGAGAGCCTGCGGCTCGGTTCTGCTGCCTCTTTCTGGACTCCTCTCATGGGTGAGTTTCTAAACATGATGAATTACCGTGGTCAGTCGTGGCAGCAGGCTGGGCCCAGGGAGCCGGGCCCTTGGTGCTGTGGCTCGCCTGCATTTCTCCAGCAAGGAGTGCAGTCTGCTGTATGCATCCCTGGGTAGATACCACCGCTGCTGCTGCTGCTGCATTCTGTCTGTCTCAACAGAGGGACACAAATCACAGAAATGACACGTCTACCCCCTGGCCTGGCAAAGCCGTGAGCAGAGGTAGGTGTCTCTGAGAGCCAGCAGAAATGGCTTCTGATAGTCTGGGGCGTGAATCACTGCCACTGGACCTGCTAGAGGTTTTGCAGTGCTTCTTATGGATGAATTCAGTTGGATGCTATGGGGGTAGATGTGCCAGGAGCCCTGGTCACTCTGTCCCATAGACAGAAGCAACTTTGTGTTATTCATTTAGGTGTTTCAGCCAGCATCCGTTGAGTGAATGCTAATCTTACGCTGCATGCCACGTGGGGTACTGAACTCCTGCCTTCCATACTTATGTTCTCTGAGTATGCAGCTGAGTTGCAAGCCTGCAGGAGGAACATCGCCAGGTATTATATTAATCCATGTAGTAAATATTTATTGACTGCCTGTTGTATGCCAGGCACTGGTTTAGCATGGTTGCAGTTCGCTGGTCAGTGAGCTCTGGATCTGGAAGAAGGAAAAAAATCTTAGCAGGGTGCACAGATTAGCAACTACTATTTATTTATCATCTGCTCAGTGTAGAAACAAGTATTCCCCCTTGTGAAGGAGAGATGGGCACCGAGCCACTCCGAAGATTGGCCTGAAATACAGACAAGCCACTAGCTGGTATGTAGCAGGGCTGGCATTGAACTCCACGTCTATTTGACTCCGACCCCTAGAGATATGCCTGTTCTGATGAGGGCTTGCTGGAATTTGAAGAACAGGGAGGGCCAAGGAGGAAAGATTTGCTTGGGTTGGACATTGTCAGAGGTTTGAGCTTTCCTAAATGTTTCAAGCTTTCCTTTCATTTTAAAGGTAAAAGAAAACAGATACCAACATAACCTAAGTGTGCCGAGGATTTACAGGCTGCCCAGCTGTTCAAAGCAAGGGTATTGACTTCTTCATTATTAAACTTACTCCTGCAGAGGAGGAAGCAAGAAGCGATTGGATCTTCCCAAGGTGTTCTCCCCATCTGTCATACTGTGACTCCCCCATTACAGTCTGTATCACTTCAGGCAAGTTAGTTGGCTTTCTTGATACTTAATTTCTTTATGTGCCAGGATGATATTCGTAGCTACCTTTGAGGTTGTTGTGAGTATTAAATAAGTAGACAGTTCCCAGAGTGGATTAAGTATGGTACTCAGACAAATTAGCCTTATTTTTTCGTTGTGTGTATATATTCGGTACATATTTTATTTGAATATATTATAACTATATTTCAATTTTTGTGATGCTTAATTATTGCTTTGTATACTGTATTTTGCTTATATTTTGACACCTTATTAGACTTTAATATCCTCATGGTATTTTTTTCACCTAATAGAACATAATATAAAACCTGAAATATAACAAGAGGCAAAAATGATAGAATATCTAAGAGATGTTTCCATGTTGATACTGGTCAGTGCTGAGCAGGTATTCAGTTAACAATCAGCTTCTCCCGCTTTAATCAACTATGTTTTTATTTAGTCATCTTTCATTCTTACTAGACAACTCACAAATCATTGATTAATTTCCTACTAGAAATAGGCAACCTGCAGCTGTACCACTGTGGTGTCTGATCCTGTCAGATTTTGGAAGCTAAGCAGGATGGGGCCTGATTAATACTTGGATGGAAGATCACTTGGGAACACCAGGTGCTGTAGACTTGGGAGATGGACCTGGCAACCCACTCCCAAAAAACAATCTGCCATTGAAAACCCTATGAATAGCAGAGAAGCACTGACTATAGTGTTTTATCTGTTGTACATAGGGTTGCTATGAGCTGAACACCAACTTGACAGCACCTAACACTAACAACAACAGGAATAGGTAATAGTACCAGGAATTATACATATACTATATACATACATACATACATACATACATATATATGTATATATATACACACACATATATATATATATATAGTGTAAAAGGGCAAAAGAAGAGAACTGACCATTTCAGCAATTGTTCTAATCTTGTTTTTACTATCTTTGTTCTTTTTTTAAATTGGAGTGTTTTAAAGTAAATGTCAGAATCATGTCATTTTACCTGTAAATATGTCACATCCAGTTTTAGTTGATAAGGAGTTAAAAAATTATTGTGCCCAACAACTTTACAATAACTCCAGAGTATCACCTATAATTCAGTCATATTTAAATTCTAGATTGACTCAAAACTTGCATTTTAGCAGGGGATTTGTTGAAAGCAAGAAAAAAAAAAAAATGAACCTGAACCCAATTTTCCCTGAGTTTGTGTTCTCAGAAAATATTTTGAAAAAGGTTGAACTGGAACAGGTTCAGGGGTTGTATTTGGGTTTGAAGCCCTGGTTAAGCACTTCTTCCTTGTGTTACATTGTTCTTTTATCTTTTTCTGTGGAGTGGTAATAAGTCTAGGTATCTGTAGCCATAGCACCCTAGCATCTGATCCCACCTGATCTCAGAAGCTAAGCAGAGGTGGCCTGGTTAGTCCTTGGATGGGGAATAGCAGGTGCTGCAGGCTAGGCAGAAGGATCTGGCAACCCACTCCGAAAATAATCTGCCATTGAAAACTCTATGAATAGCAGAGAAGCACTGACAATAGTGCTGGGCATGGCACCGTGTCAGGGAGTTTTGTGTTGTGTTGTACATAGTGTCACTATGAGGCAGATGCGACTTGATACCACCTAACAACAACCATCAAGTAAGTCTAGAGTATGATTAAATTCAAGCTTGAAATTTATTTTTATTTATTTATATTTTGGCAGTACTGGGGGTTGAACCCAGGGCCTCACGCTTGCATGCTTTGCCAGTGCTGTGCCACTGAGTTGCACCCCCAGCCCATTTTTTCACTTTTTGAGACAGGGTCTCACTAAATTACGCAGACTGCCTCTGGTCTCAAATTAGCGATCCTCCTGCCTCTGCCTCCTGAGTCGCTGGGATTATAGGTACGTGCCACTGTGCCCAGCTTTCAAGCTTGAAATTTTAGGCTAGATAACTTTGTAGGTTTGGTGAGTATTGAATTTTCTTTCTTACCACCTACTGGACATGGAATGTTGGGTTGTCTTAATTTCTGTGTCATCAACCTGGTCCTGTGATGGAACAGTTCTCTTCTGACCTTTTGTCTAATGGGTTTAGCATCCACTGATCATACTGTCTGAACTCCTTTTTTTATTGTTGTTGTGGTTGTTAGGTGCCATTGTGTTGGTATCTGACTCATAGTGACCCTCACAGGATTTTCAATGGCTGACTGTTTCAGGATTGCCTTGGGAATGGATTACCAGGTCCTTCTCCCATTTTTGTGGTGCTGGGAATTGAACTCAGGACCTCAGAGACGGCAGCGCAGCGCACTACCAACTCAGCTAAATCCCAGCCCCCTCTTTTTATTAGTTGGTGCAAAATTGTTACTTTTCTGATTCCTTTTTTATTTAGTTCATCTCCTCCTCTAATCTTTCTTTGAAAAATAGCATTCAGGATCCTTCAGATACGAATAAGTATTGGGATTCCCAACTTTAGCTCTTTTTCTAACTTTCTCCTTTCTATTTTCAAATCACCCCCACCCCCAGATTCTACATAAGAGAATAAATATACAATATTTATCTTTCTGAGTCTAGATGATTTCACTTAATCTGATGATCTCCAGTTCCATCTATTTTCTTGCAAATGACACAATTTCATTCTTCTTTATGGCTGAATAATATTCCATTCTGTATATATAACATTTTCTTTATCCAGTCATCTGTTGATAGACACCTACGCTGATTCCATAACTTGGCTATTGTAAATAATGCAGCAACAAAAATGGGTGTATGAATATAACACCTTTTGGGCATATGCTGAGTATTGGCTTAGCTGGACTATATGGTAATTCTATTTTTAGTTTTTTGAGGAACCTCTGTCCTGCTTTCCACAGTGGCTGGACTAATTTACATTTCTACCAACAGTGCATAAGTGTTTCTTTTCTTTGCATTTTCTTTAGCATTTGTTAATTTTTGTCTTTTTGGTGATAGCCATTTTGACTAGTATGAGCTGGAATCCCATGGTAGTTTTGATTTGACTTTACCTGATGGCTAAAGAGGTTGAATATTTTTTTCATGTATTTATTGGCCATTTATACTACTTCTTATGAAAAGTATCTGTTAATTTGCCCACTTGTTACTGGATTACTTCTTCTGGTGCTCATTTATTATTTTTTTTTTTTTGAGTTCTTTGTACATTCTAGATATCAATCTTCTGGATGATTAACTGACAAAGCTTCTCTCCCATTCTGTAGATTGTCTTTCACTATGTTGGTTGGTTCCTTTGCTGTGCTGAAGCTTTTTAGTTTGATGCAATCCCATTAATCAACTGTTGCTATTATTTCCTGAGCTATCAGATTTCTATTTAGAAAGTCATTTCCTGTGTTTGTATCTTGAGGCATTTCTCCTGTTTTCCTACAGAAGTTTCAGAGATTCAGGTTTTATATGGAGGCTGTTGGTCCATTTTGAGTTGATTTTTGTATAGGGTGAGGCATAGAGGTAGAGTTTCAATTTTCTACATGCAAATATCCAATTTTCTTAGCACCATTGTTAAAGTTTGTTTTTCTCCCTATGTATGTTTTTTGCCCCTTGTCAAGAATCAGGTGGCGATGATTGATTGGTTTTATTTCCTGGTCCTCTTCTTGGGTCCATTGGTCTGCTTTTATGCCAAAACCATGCTATTTTTAAAGCTGTGGCTCTGTAGTGTAATTTGACACCAGGTATCATGGTACCTAAAGTGTTGCTCTATTTGCTCAGGATTGTTTTGGCTATTTAGGGTCTTTTGTGCTTCCTTATGATTTTAGGACTCTTTTCTAGTTCTATGAAGAATGTCATTGGTACTTTGAAAGGGATTACATTGCATCTGAAGATCACCTTCAATAATATGGCCACTTGAACAATATTCATTATGTTGAGCCATGAATATGAGAGAGCTCTTCATTTTTTAATGTCATCTATAATTTCTATCTTTAGTGTTTTATAGTTTAAATTATAGGGGCCTTTATTCCTTTTGGTTATGGTTACCCCTAGCCATTTTATTATTTTTGAGGCATTTATGAATGGGATATTGTTTGCTGTTAGGTGCTGTCAAGTCGGGTCCAACTCATAGCGACCCTATGTACAACAGAATGAAACCCTCCCTGACACTGTGCCATGCACATGATCTTTATTATGTTTAAGCTCATTGTTTCAGTCACTGTGTCAATCCATCTAGTTGAAGGTCTTTTTTTCCATTGACTCTCCACTCTCCCAAACATGATGTCCTTCTCCACGGATTGGTCTCTCCTGACAACATGTCCAAAATATGTACGACGTAGTCTAGCCATCTTTGCTTCCAAGGAGCCCTCTGGTTGCACTTCTCCTAGGACAGATCTGTTAGTTCTTTTGCAGTCCATGGTATATTCAATATTTGTCTCCATATGAATGGAGTGGTTTTTCTTATTTCTTTTTCTATTTCTTTTTTGTATCATCATTTTGTTTTCTGCTAACTTTGTTGAATTTTTTTATCAGATCTAAACATCTTTGGTAGTCTTTTGGGTCTTCTAAATATAGGATCATAGTAAATGCAAATATAGGTAATTTGATGACTTCTTTCTCTATTTATGATTCCCTTTTATTAATTTATCTTGCCTTATTTCCCTGGCTAAAATTTCAAATACTATATTGAATAATATGGGAGAAGGGCCTGGCAAACCACTCCCAAGGCAATCCTGAAACAGTCTGCCATTGAAAACCCTATGAGGGTCGCTATGAGTCGGATACCGACTCAACGGCACCTAACAACAACAACAACATATTGAATAATAGTGGTGAGAATGGACATCCTTGTTTCATTCCTGATTTTAAGAGGAAACAGTTTCAGTTTTTCATTATTCAGTATGAAATTGGATATAAGTTTCTTGTACATAGCCTTAATTATGTTGAAGCATAAGCCTTCTCTACCTAGCTTTCTTAGGGCTTTTTATCATGAAGGGGGTGTTTAATTTTGATAAATGCTTTTTCTGCTTCTATTGAGAGGACCACATGATTTTTGTCCTTGATTCTATTTTTGTGCTGTGTTATATTCATTGATTTGCACGTGTTGAACCATCTTTGTATTTCTGGGGTGAAACCGACTTGATGATGGTGAATAATCTTTTTAATATGTGGTTGAATTCTGTTTGCAAACATTTTGCTGAGGACTTATATCTATGTTCATCAAGAATATTGGTTTACAGCTTTCTTTTTTATTGTACTATTCTCTGGGTACCAGGGTAATACTGGCTTCATAGAATGAGGCTGGAATTTTCTTTCCATGTCTCTTTTGTGGAATAGTTTGAAGAACATTCGTATTAGTTCTTCTTTAAAAATCTGGTAAAATTCAGCAGTGAATCTGTCTGGTCCTAAACTTTTTTTCATTAGGAGACTTTTCATTATTGCAATAAACTTATTACCTATTATTGATTTGTTTAGCTTTCTTTATTTTTTATATCCTCTTGGTTCCATTTTTGTAGGCCACATGTGTCTAGAAATTTATCCATTTCTTGTAGATTTTTCACTTTTTTGGAGTATAAATTTTTAAAATAATCTTGAATAATCTTCTAGATTTCAGTAGTATCTGCTGTAACATCCTCCCTTTCATCTCTAAGTCTATTAATTTAGGTCTTCTCTCTCTTTTAGTCAGTTTGCCTAAGTGTTTGTCAATCTTGTTAATCTTTTCAAAAAATCAACTCTTTGTTTCATTGATCCTTTGTAGTGTTATTTTACACTCTATTTTATTAATTTCTGCCACAATCTTTCTTTCTATCTCTTGGATTTGGGTTTGGCTTGTTCTTATTTTTTTAAGAACTTGAAATGCATTGTGAAGCTGTTTATTTGAGATCTCTCAGAATTTTTAATGTAGAAACACATGGCTATAAACTTCTGCCTTAGAACTGCCTTTTGCTCCATTCACAGATTCTGATATATTGTGTTTCCATTTTCATTTGCTTCTAGGAATTTTTTAATTCCCTCTTTCCTCCTGATTTCTTCAATAACTCACTGAGTGTTTAAAAGTGTATTGTTCAATCTTTATGTGTTTGTATTGCTTCTGTAATTTCTTTTGTTGATTTCCAGTTTTGTTACACTGTAACCTGGGATTTAGCTCAGTTGTGAGAGTGCTGCTCTGCACTCGCTGAGGTCCTGTGTTTGATCCCCAGCACCACAAAAACAGAAGAAGGATGTGGCAATCCACTGCCAAAGCAATCCCCAAACAATCAGCCATTGGAAACCTTATGAATATCAGAGAAGGACTGATGTGCCTGGTGTGTGGCATAGTGTCAAGGAGTGTTTTATTTTGTTATACATAGGGTTGCTATGAGTCGTATCTGACTCTATGGCACCTGACAACAACAATAATATGATTAGATGCAAGAAATTATTTTAATTTTTTATTTTTTAAGGCTTGATTTCTGGCCTAAGTACGTCCTATTTTGGAGAAACTTCTATGAGCTGCTGAAAAGAATGTGCATTCTGCATTTGTTGGATGGAATATTGTATAGATATCTGTTAAGTCCATTTGATTTGTAGTATAGTTTAACTCTGAAGTTTCTTTGTTGATCTGAAAGATATTTTGCCTAGGTAATTTATCTGTTGGTGAGAGTGGGGTATTGAAGTCACCCATTATTATTGTATTGGGGCCTCTCTGAGCATTTATGTCTGGTAGTGATTGTTTTATGAAATTGGGTGCAACATTGAGTGCATATGTATTTACAGTTATTACATATTCTTGGTATATTGTACCCTTTATCAATATATAGTAATGTTCTTTGTTTCTTCTGATTATTTTTGGCTTGAATTCTGCTTTGTCAAATATGAATATAGCTACTCCTGTTTGCTTCTGGATTCCATTTGATTGAAATATCATTTCCTGTCATTTCACCTTCAGTCTGTGTATGTCATGTCTTTTCAGTCAGCTGTGTTTCTTGCAGGCAGCAAACACTTGGGTCTTATCATTCAATCCAAGCAGCCAGTTTGTATCTTTTGATTGGAGAGTTAAGGCACTTACCTTCATGGTTGTAATTGAAAGCTAGGAACAGTCACTCTGTCAAATTTCCCAACTTCTTTTCCTTTAATCTTTTATTCTTTCCTAATTTGTATTTGCTAGATTATCTATGGGCTGGGATTTAGCTCAGTGGGTAGAGTGCTGCGCTGCAGTCTCTGAGGCCCCGAGTTCAATTCCCAGCACTGCAAAAATGGGAGAAGGGCCTGGCAATCCACTCCCAAGGCAATCCCGAGGCACTCAGCCATTGAAAACCCTATGAGGGTCGCTATGAGTCAGATACCGACTCGACGGCACCTAACAACAACAACAACAAGATTATCTATTGTACTGGTGGGATTTATTATTTCCTGTACTCTTGTGAGTATGCCTATCCTCCTCTTCTGTGTGTAGGAGTCCTGTATCTTCTGTGGTGCAGGCTTAATAGTCAGGAATTCCTTTAGTTTTTGCTTATCTCAGAAGGTCCTTATTTCTTCTTCAATTCTGAAGGACAACTTGGCTTGACATAGTAATCCACATTGGTAGTTATTTTCTTTCAGGATTTGAAATACACCATTGTAAAATATCTTGGTTTTCTGAGTTCTTGTTAACAATTCTGTATTATTCTGATGAGTTTGTCTTTATAAGTGAATCGGCACTCTTTTCTTGTAGCTTTCAATATTCTTTCTTTATTCTGTATTCTTGATATTTTAAGTATAATATGGCATGGGAAGTTCTTTCCTGGTAATATGTGTTTAGAATTCTAAATGCCTCCTGTACTTGAATGTCCATATCTTTCCCAATATTAGGAAAGTTTCTGCTGTTATTTCACTGAATAAATTTTCTATACCTTGGTCTATACCCTGATGCCTTCTTCAATACCAAAATATGTAATTTTCTTCTTTTAATTGTGTCCTAGATATTATGCATGTTCATAATTTATTATTATTTTTCTTTATTATTACTTGAATGTTCTAGTTCATGAACTTTGTCTTCATGCCCTGAAATTCTCTCTTGTGATTACAGTCTGTTGTGAGGCTTTATACTGGATTTTAAAAATTTGACGTATTGAGTTTTAAATTTCCAAGATTTCTGCTGGCTCTTTTTCACAATCTCTGTGTCCTTATTGATTTTTTCATTCACATCCTACTTTGTCTTTAATACTTTCCTTGTTTTACTTTATTTTCTTAAAATTCATTGATCTTTTTAAGAATTATTGTTTTGAATTCTTTACTCAGCATTTCATTCCCCTCAATATTTTTCAAGTCAGTTGCTATAGCATTATGAACTTTTGGAGGAGTCATTTTGTGTTGTTTCATATTTCTTGAATTTCTATGTTGAGATATGTATGTCTTTTGAGGTGGATATCTCTTACACTTTTATGTGAGAGCCTTTTTAGGGACCAGTCTTCTCTTGAGAACATTTTCTGGGAAATTGGATAGTTTTGAAATTTTGAATGTATTTCCAGTTGGATTTTGTAATATAGTTTCCCTGTTACTACTTGGGTGGTGACTAGTGCATTTTGACACATCACATACCGTTTTGGGGCCTGGGGATTCTGCTTTCTCTGTAGGTGTAATAAGAGTAGGGTGCTTCTCGAAGATCAGGCAGTGGTGTTGTGGACAGTAGAGCATATGGGGTGCATCCTCTGTAGTTACTCCTCTAGTTCTTTTTAGTCTTGTGTGAATGAGTATGGGAGTGACCTATGCTATGGTTCCTCACAGGTGCAACATCCACAGTTGTTTTGTTGTTTCTTTCTGCTATTGTTGTAGAAGGGATGCCCCAGAGTGTATCTTCAGACTTCCACCTCTCAGCCCTGCCTACTTGGATCCTGGTTGTCAGTTGTTTTTTTTTTTTTTTTTTTTTTTAAATATCCCCTATGCTTTGAGTAAGTAATGTCAAGTTTGAGCAAGGGTGGGTTGTGTGTAGAGGAAGGTGTGTTGACTCTGAGCTGGGCTGAGAGTGAGAGGCAGACTATCTACCTAATGTACTTAAGAGTCTTGCTCAATCTCCAGCACCAGGGAGAAAGGGGAAAACAACTAACAGTGACAGTAACAAATAGCAAAGAACAAGATACAGAAATAAAACCTAAGCACTATCTATGATAGCCAACACTTTAGCAACAATAACAACAACAGGATTGGTGGGGGCAGAAATTATATAAACCAAAAAGTTTTAAAGGATGATAAGAAAATAAAGAGAAAAAATAGAAGAAATGGGAGATGCAAAGAGAAAAAAGGCACATTCAAAAATTGAAAAGGGAGAAAATAGAAGAAAGACAAATGAAGGCCACAATTTTGAAAAAAGAGAGACATAAAGAGCATAAAAGAACTGTTTACATAGAGAGGCAGATAAAGAGTAGCAACAATGAAAAGCCCCCACATAGAATAATGAAAAAAAAAACTATAAAAAGAATAAAAAGGAAAAAAGAAAAAAAATACATAAAACATTCAGCAAATACATATACAGAAAAAAAAAAGTGTTAAAGTTTTATCTCCAGTGTGCAAGTTGTGCAGACAAGGATAGGTATTCACTCATCCTCCCAATCTACATGTCCCTCTCTCTCTCTGCATGGACTCTGTGCCCCTCAGAGAAAGTAAAGGCCAGGGAATAATCACCTCTTCCTTTTTCATGTCTTGCCTGCCAGTGGGTCAGTGGGAGTGGTTTGGGACCAGAGCTCATTGGAATAGCTTTATTTCCCTGCTCACGTGGAACCAAAGTTCCCTTGGCTGCAGTTTGCTACTGGCCAATTTACTCCATGTCCTTGCAGGACTTGCTGGTGCCAAGCTTGGCTGCACGTCAGTGTCTCATGCAACACACTAGGTGGAGGGTTCACAAGAAGGTGGACGCTTTCCACTGCCCACAGTCATGGTTCTCTGAGGTCCAGTCCCTGCACACAGCTGCTGCATATGCTCATCTTCTGACCTCTTTACCTGGCTGCCCCACCATCAGTCTTAAAGGGAATGTCCACTCCATTATGTTCCATGTGTCCAACCAAAGCTCCACTGCGTGTATTTTTCATTCAGCTTGCTTCAGTGGTGTTCTGTGGTCATTGTGCCATGAGTTCCTGGCCTTCTCAAAAGGACTCTTCAGCACTGTGTGTTTATTTTGAGAAATACAGAGTACTTCTCAAGCACCAGCCTGCTCCCAGGCCAGCTCCCAGACCAGCTAAGGTCAGGCTGCCTTTCGGTTCTGAATCTGTTTCTGTGCCAATTTTCTCCAAAATCTCTATCGCTATCTATCTATCTATCTATCTATCTATCTATCTATCATCAATCATCTATCTTCTTGTTGTTGTTAGATGCCATTGAGTTGGGTCTTACTCATAGCAACCTTCATAGGGTTTTCAGTGGCTGATTGTTTTCAGGATTGTTTTGGGAGTAGATTGTCAAGTCCTTCTCGTGTGTGTGTGTGTGTGTGTGTGTGTGTGTGTGTGTGTGTGTGTGTATGTGTGTGTTGGTGAAGAGAACCCTGCCCAGCCAGCCTGAGTCATGGGGCAGGATTGGGGGGCATGAACACACCATGATGGCCCTGCACAACTAGTGGGTGGGATATGCTGTTCCTTGCAGGAGAACTAGAATATAGGCATGAAAAATCAGTAGCTTTACACTCGACATATGGAAGTAGGAAAGGACAGAATCAGTGGTCTTCTAACACTGAGAAGGTACTCACACTTGTGTGCAGATGCAAAAACATGTTTATGCTACTTTATGTGAAAACAGATAGAACACAGTTCATAAATCATAACCCAGTTAAAAATGTAAGGAGTGTGTATATTCTCCTTGCATGTGCAAAAATTCATACTGCATTGAAGATGTAAAGGTGAAATGTGCTGTCTATTGCTTATGTTTCCCCTTGGCCCATCGCTCCTGTCATTACATACCATCCCACACTGCCCTTCCCAGGACCATGAGGTACTGTTGGGCTATAGAGTCATTTACCTGGCACCTGACCTTAGTTAGGAGAGCTGGGCAGCACTGATGGGGCAGGTTTTGGTTGCTGCTGGCCAAGCTGTCTCTGCTTACTGTGTTTTAGGTCAGAGGCTGTCTACCTACTGTCCCTTTTGGGGCCCCTTGGGTCCTAGGCAAGCTTGAGGAAGTGACTGGGACCTTTAAGTAGGAGGGAGCTGACTGTTCCTACAATAGGAGTCTCCAGGCCCCAGCATTTATATATAGCTTCTGTTTTAGCAGCTTGGTGCATAGCTGGCATTTGTGGGGTCAAAGCAGAAAAGATCAGGGACAGGTAAAAGTTTCATTAATTGATTGGTAGAAAGTAGATGTTCCAAAGTCAAGGTTTGAATGTGAGCTTGTCGGTGGCTTAGTGACTCCAGAGTGGTTGCTGAGGCATGGTTGTCTCACCTCCTTTATTGAACTGTCATGGATGAACAGCTGCAGGGGAAAGGGGTGAGGGAGGGGCAATGCAACCTCTGCTTTGGGCTCTGAGAAGCACTGACTGGACTTGGCAGTGGCCTTGCTCACAATGCCGTTGCCTTGCGGAAGGCCCTCAGGTGCTGGGCCAAGCCAGCAAGGGCACAGCTACGATACTCCCCACGCCATTATCCACATGAGACACACAGTGAGGAGCTCAGAGAGAAGTCAGGGAGCCACGCCAGCACCCCACAGCTGTACCTTTCATACGGTGAAAACCAAAGGAAAAATAATTGGTAGGTGGTGGATCCCTTTCTTTTTTTTAGATTGAGATATAATAATTATGCATTTTAAGGAGTACAGTGTTATAATTCAGTACCTGTATATAATATGTATGAGCAAATTAAAGTAATAAACACTTTCCTATCCTCAAATATCGATCATTTTTATGAATTGGGAACTTGCATTTGCTTTTCTGTTGTTGTTGTTAGGTGCCATGGAGTTGGGTCCAACTCATAGCAACCCTATGTCCTGCAGAATGAAACATTCTCTGACACTGTCCCATGCCTGGCACTATGGCAATGCTTCTCTGCTAATCATAGGGTTTTCAGTGGCTGATTGTTTTTTGGGAGGGGGTTGCCAGGTTCTTCTTCCATTGGGGTGCTGGGGATTGAACCCAGGGCCTCAGAGAGTGCTGAGCTGCATGCTACCAATTGAGCTAAATTCCAGCCCTGTCCCCTTTCCTGGCTATACTTCAAAATATACCATAGATTTTTGTAACCAATGGTTACCCTACTGTGCTGTGGAAACCAGAATAACTCCTCCCATCTGGGTACTCCTGTCTAACTTCTTTCCTTTTTCCTTCTCCTGTCTGTCTGAGCCCTTGGCAACCACCATTCTACTCTGTTCATTATTGATATCAACTTTTTAGTTTCCTCAAATGAGTGTCTTTCTGTGTTTGTCTTATTTCATTTAACTTAATGACTTCCCATTCCATCTGTGTGCCTGCAGATGACATGGTTCCATTCTTTTTTTATGGCTGAATAATACTCCATTGTGTATGTTGTTGATGTTGTTGTTAGGTGCCATCAAGTCATTTCCAACTCATAGCCACTATCATAAGGTTTTCAATGGCTGACTGTTTCAGGATTGTTTTGGGAGTGGACTGCTACTTCCGTCTCCCATTTTTGCGATTCTGGGGATCAAACCTGGGTCCTCAGGGAATATGGAGCAGCATTCTATTGACTGAGTTAACCCCCAGCCCTCCATTGTGTATATATTCCACATTTTCCTCATCTATTCATCCTTTGATGGACATCGTGGTTGATTTCATATCTTGGCTATTGTGAAGAGTGTTGGAATAAACACAGGAGTGCAGAAGTTTCTTTGCTATAATGACTTATTTCCTTTCTTTTTGATATATGTCCAGTAATGACACTGCCAGATCATATCATAGTTCTTTTTTTGGCAAGGGGTGGGATGTGGTCTCACCAAGTTACACAGGCTGCTTCTGGCCTCTGCCTTGTGAGTAGCAGGGATGACAAGAGTGTGCCACACTTGGCTGGTAGTTCTTTTTTAAGTTTAAGGAGTTTGAATTCCTGATTCACGTTTCCACCAATAGTATGCAAGAGTTTACCTTTCTCCACATCCTCATCAGCATTTGTTACTTTTTGCCTTCTAACCGGGCGAAGTGACATCTCATTCTGGTTTTGACTTGCATTTCCCTGATGATTACTGGGGCTGAGCTCTGTTTCATGTACTTGTTGGCCATGTGTATGTCTTCTTTTGAGAAATGTTTATTCAGATCATTAGCCCATTTTAATATTGGATTATTCTTATTTTATTTTGGTTTCAATTTTGAGTTCCTTGTATACTGTGGACATTAATTTCTTGTTGGATGGATAGTTTGCAAGTATTTTCTCCATCATATAGGTTGTCTCTTAACTGGTGCTAGTTTCCTTTGCTGTGTAGACATTTCTTTGGTTGATATAATCCCTCTTATCTATTTTTACTTTGGTTGCCTGTGATTTTGTGGTCCTAATTAAAATCTTTGCTCACATCAATGCTTGAGGAATTCTCCCTATATTTTCTTATAGGAATTTCTTATCATATTTAAAAGACAACTTTGATGTTTTCTTGCAATACTGGGAGGTTGAACCCAGGATCTTGCACATGCTAGGCATATACTCTACCACTGAGCCCCACCCCAGCCACTTTTTAAATTTTTTCTTTTGAGACAAGGCCTCTGGCCTTGGATTTGCAATCCTCCTGCCACAGCCTCCTGTGTCGCTGGATGAAAAGCATGAGCCATGGTGCCTGGATGTTTTTCTTTTCTGAAACAAGATCTTGATAAATAGCCCAGGTTTGGCTCAAACTTGGAATCTTCCTGCCTCAGCTCCCTGAGTGCTGGGATTACAGATGTGAGCCATCATGCCTGGCAAATCTCTGTGAGATTGTAATCTATTTTTTTCAGCACTAGGGATGGAACCCAGGGCCTTGTGCATACTAGATAGTGCTCTACCCTGAGCTACATCCATCCATCTTTTAGTAATGTCAGAGTTTCGGGCTTGTGGGTTCTCTTTCAAGGAACCTGCACTTGGGTAGGTAGAGGGCTGGAGGGCCCTGAGTCAGCTGCCTTGGATCTGACTCTTGGTTTGTGTCCTTCTGGCTTTGAACAAGTGACTTAATCTTTCTAATCTTCACGCCCATTTCCTCATCTCTATAAGGGGAACATAATGGGAATAATACTGACAGCTACTTCATAGTGTCTTTGGGAGTTTGAAATAAGATAATGCATATCAAAATACTTACACAGTTCCTCAAAGTAAGTTCTCCATAAAGGTTGTTGTTGTTGTTGTAGTTGTTGTTGTTAGGTCCTGCTGAATCAGTATCCAACTCATAGCAACCCTACATACAACAGGTGAAACAGTATTGTCAGTGCTTCTCTGCTACTCATAGGGTTTTCAATGGCTGATGTGCTTTGGGAGTGGGTTGCTAGGTCCATCTCCCAAGCCTACAGCACCTGGTGTTCCCAGGTGGTCTCCCATCCAAGGACTAACCAGGCCGACCCTGCTTAGTTTCTAAGATCTGATGGGATTGGACACCACAATAGTATGGCTGCTGGCTCCATAAAGGTTAGCTAATGCTATTAACAGACGTTAGAGATGGACACAGACTGGTGTTGAGTGAACCTGAGAGAAGACCTCGGGACGCTAGCCCACCTCTGCCACTTCATCTAAGTGTTGGGGCCCTGAGGAACGTAGTTTGATGGTCAGTTTCCAGAACACTGTGTTTTACATCCTACATATAGAGTCCATTCGGGAGGAAGGATGAGCCTTCCAACATGCTGTGGTAGAAAAGGCCACTGACTGGGACAGAGTTCTACATTCTAGGTGGGACTGCGCCCTGAGCTTGCTTTAAGACTCTGAGTTGCTTCGCTTTGCCAGGCTTTGATATCCCCATTTGTGCAAGGAGCTCTGAGGTGGCTGATCTGCCGCTGTCCCCTGGTGTACTGTGGTGGCAGTAAGGTTCTGGTGGCTCCTGGGATCTGAGGGAAGAACAGGGTTGTGCTAACTGTAAGCTCCTCTGCTCATTGCTTGTAAGGGCTCTTACAGCTCTATTACTGTGCAGCATGAGATTAGAAATGTAAGAGGTGATTCTGCCTTCTTGAAACAGCACCATGACACTGGTGGCTTGTCCTGTCTCATCTGAAAGATGAGCAAAGTCAGGCTGAAAGGGCTCCAGTAGCTGTTGCAAAGTCTCCATGTGGGTTCCAGGCTCCCCACCCCCTATCTGGGCTCTCCTTTCACCCGCTGCTTGGTCTGTGTAACTCCTGAACACTGAGTTTCTAGAATGGGGCTGTCACAGGCTGGTGAATTCAGTGCTCCTGATAAGCCACCCATCTTAAACTATCACCAGCTTGCTGTACCCACACCTCAGACACATTTGTCATGAAAGACAGGCAGAGAGACACCCAGCCTTTACTTGACCTTTGAATTATCTCCTTCTTATTGGTGGTGGCTGACCAGCTGCTCTTTTGGGGAGCCAGTGGTCAATAGGAGATGGATGGGTTTTCTCTGCAGGGGCTGTGATGTGGCCCTCTCCAGCCCTGTGACCTGCAGAGGCCTCTGAGCTCTGAGTCTAGGCTAGAGACAAGAGCCTGGGTTATTAAGGCAGGACAGGCCCTTGGTGCCTGCAGGCAGGACAAGGAGTGAGTAGCTGATGAGAACTCAGAAAGGGGACCAGTCTTCAGGACTCGGGATGAGTCCCTTGGTGTCTCCTGTCTCAGCATCCTGGGATCGGTGGAGAGAAACTCGGCTGCCCAGGATGGACCAGTGAGGGAAAGGTGGGAACATGGCAGCCACTATGTTGTTGTGGAAAAAATTGTGAGCTTTGGATCCAGCAGAGCTGAATTTGAATTTCAGCCCTGGTCTATTTTATAGGAGAGAAAGTATGAAGCTGGTTGTGATACCTTGGGCATTCACCAAACTCGGCTGTGCCACAGTTTCCTCATCTGGAAATTAATAATAATAATAATAATAAAAATAAAAATAAAAATAAAAATAAATAGTAATAATGTCACACTTGTTGTTGTTGTTGTTGTTAGGTGCCATCGAGTCGAGTCCGACTCATAGCGACCCTATGTACAGCAGATCGAAACACTTGCCGATTCTGTGCCAGGCAAACGATCTTATTTATGTTTAAGCCCATTGTTGCAGACACTGTGTCAATCCATCTGGTGGAGGGTTTTCCTCTTTTGCGTTGACCTGCCACTCTTCCAAACATGA
>VMDO01023426.1:0-31637 GCA_007922755.1 Pedetes capensis | reverse complement strand
GCAAAAACTGTATGTAGAGATTATGAAGATTTAAGTTTTCGTACAATAGGAAATTCAGAAATAACAAACTTCAGTTGTTACACATTAGAAATATTTATTTGATGAAAATAAAGTATTAGCTTACATGATTCTTACATAAGGAGTTCAAATATGATTCAAACTGTAGTGGAAATCATTGCCATTTAATTTTAGTCATTTTGAGGACCTGAGAGTAGCTTATAAAATCTGTTTGGCTTTTGCTAGTGTTCTCAAAAGTTGTCCTCCAAATTCAAATTCTTTTGGTAAGCTTGAAAAAAGAATAGCCCAAGTTTCAGTTAAATATGAGTTGATTTTATATCATGAAAAAAATTATCTATATGATAAAGATTGACCATTTGGTTTCATTTAAGGTGATCCTAATAAATATCTTGGCCACACTGAACAAACATGAGCTCTGATAAATATGTCCAGCAGTTTCTTAATGCATGACATTAAGTTCATTTGTACTTAGTATTTGCTACATGTTGCATATTTTATTATTCACAGTTTATAATACAGAAGAAGAATTTTCAAATCTACTAAAGGAGATCCTCCAAGTAATTAATAGAGTAATATAGAACTAAATCATATATAGAGAGGAGGTTTCATGGCCCCACATAGTTAGGCTTTGAGAGAGGGACATCCTGGAAGTAATGAGACCTAAACTGATAATGAAGTATGGGAAGCAATGAGAAACAGCATAAGAATCATCTTTCTGAAAGGAAGGACAACATAAACTTAGCATCTTTGGGGGACATAAAGGAGACCCACCCAACTATAACAAAAATTTGACTTACTATTACCTTTTTACTTCCCATGAAAATTAGATGTAAGGCTTGATATGGTGATGCATACCTGTCATCCCAACAACTCGGGAGGCAGAGGCTACCAGAGGATTATGACTTCAAGGGAAGAGGCAGCTTGCATAATTTAGCGAGACTGACTTAAAATAAAAAACAAAGAATAGGCTGGAGGTGCAGAGTGGTAGAATGCTTGCGAAGTATGTGCAAGCTCCTGAGAACTGCCAAAAATAAAAGAGGAAGAGGGGGAGGAAAAGAGGAGAAAGAGGGGAGGAGGAGAAAAGCGGAGTATAGCACTGTTCAATTTCAATAGTGTTCAATCCAGATACCTGTCAATTGACACGCTACCAGGGTAGACTGTTTTTTCTTATATAATACAGTGGGATTTAGGATACTCCCTTAATCTTAGTTTTACTACCTTTTCCTTCAGCAGTAGCATGCTATAAATATGCAAACCTGTATCTAAACTGGTACAAACTGAATGTGTAAAGACAGTCAGATTTTTCTACCATAGTTAGAAATGCCAAAATGAGGAGGAGTTTAAAAAAAATCATAGATTAAGTTACCAGGTGGTTGAATTGAGAAAGATCATGGAAGTTCACAATGAAAAAAGTAAAAAAGAGAGATCCATTTTTAAGTGCTTAGATCTACTTACAGATATCTTCTCTTTTGCCTGACCACAGTTATCTTTTGCATACTTATTCCATGTACTCATCTCATAGAAGTATCTGGATTTAGAAAAAGGAATATGAATTTAGAATATAAAAAGGGATATGAATTTAACAAGAGAACTTGGGAATTGTTAGAATATATTTAAAGACCCACATCAGATAAATTGCAAAATTTCTGGCTAGATGACTTATTTTCTGAGTAGTCTTTCTTTATAACTCTGGCTAGAAAGTTTGAAAAGCATAAAAGAAATTTTTCTCATTCCTGAGAATGAGGAAAAATTTTAGAGCTTGTTTGTATAATAACATTTTATGAGAATTTTTTAATTTGATCTTGATTACCTACTTTCCTTTGATAGCTATTTTTTCTTTTTTGAGACACAGTCTTGTGATGTAGCTGTGTCTGGCCTCAAACTTGGGATCCTCCTGCCTCAGCCTGCTGAATGCTAGGATTACAGTCATGCCCCACCACACCTGGCTTTTATTTTTCTTTTATTCATATTAGCTTATATTTTAAAGAATTATTTCATGCTAGTCTTAGATGTATAAGTCACTTTAAATTATGTTGGAATAAAGGAGAATATAAATAGCATTTATTACTGCTAATGGCAACCAAGTAAAAGTAGAAAACTTACTTCCTCCACTTGTTCTTTCCCCTTCCTCCCCATTTCATTTTGCATATAATTTTTAGGTCATTGAAAAACTAATCTCTCTGGTTTGTTAGACTTTCCACAGAATGAAGGCATCCTTTCTGAAGCTTTTTGCTAAATGTGTCCTATAAAAGAATGCCTGACTGAGATGATAGGGAGGGCTGAAATCTAACTTAGAAGAGGAAAAAGAACCTTTTTTTTATATGTCAGCTCAAAGGAGGCTTCTCTCAGAGGGAGCCATATATATTACCCTTCTCTTTTGACAGAACTATTAACTCTTAATAACAAAACTTTCTTGATAAAAGCTACCCTGAGAAAAAAAGAAAATCAAATTTATTTTCTGTACTTCTTTACATTTTTGTTCATCATCCTTTAAATTTTTTCCATTATGGGAAAGTGAGATAGTCATGGATGTTTGAAACAATTGAAAACACAATAATTTACGTTTTTATCTTGTTTGAGTATGTGAATTACATATTCAAAGCTACCTGCATAGTAGGAATTACATTTAAAATTTTCTATAGTGGAAATAAAAACAATGTTTTGCATACCAGGTGACTATAGGATACTTAATTTAATTTGACCAAGTAATTTAGCTGGAACTACTAATTCCATGGTGCTGGAACTCCTAATTCCATGGTGGTAGTTTTCTGAAAATTTGCTATTTCATGTCAACTGCAGTAAAAGTGTTGACTAGTGATATTAGCAACTTGTGTTAATGTGGTTCAATACTGAATATATACTCTTTTGAAATAACATATTAGATGTTTGTGATGAGACTTGCTCTGACATTCTGTACCCTTGGCACGGTCTGATCTGCCTGGGTATCCTTTTTGTTGTTATTGATTTTATTCTCATTCTGTTTTGTTGTGTGTTTTATTTTGGTACTTTAGAATTTTATTTTGTAAACTGAGGTAATATAAGCTTAATTTAAGCAATATGACTTTAATATTTTGACATGATTATATTGTTGTAAGAAGGTCTTTAAGAGCAGTTTGCATTAACATTAAAGAATATTATGTTCATAATAAGACAGAGATGCATGGCCTTAGTAAATACAGAATTTTAAAAATAAATGAAAGTTTTGCACATATTAAAAAAATCACCTAAGCATTTTTAAGTAGTAATGCATGTTTTTGTTCATTTTATACCCCAAGTTAATTCAAATCAACCCTCATTCAACTATATAAGAAGTTGCAGACAGGAAAAAAGAAAAGAAAAGAAAAGAAAAGCAGTTTAGAGGGAAAAATAAGGAACAGGAAAGTTGGTTTTCAAGCCAAAAAAAATTTTAATGCTCAAAATTAAACGTCTTATGTTTTATCTTCTTTTTGAAATATAAGTTTAAGAAGATGTAGGGAATGACTTCAAATTATGTAAACTTTTTGATTCTTACGATTTTTCTCAGACTGCTACATAAATCATAGTCTTACTTTGCAGGAGGTTGTCCTAATAAAAATAAGCTTACACTTTGACTAAAAATTTTAATTCTGATCTTTTATTATGACTCAGAAATTTCTTTTATCTGCTTTCTTGAAGGAGTTGAAGTTTAAAAGACTTTTCTTTAGTAGGTTCTTGAAAATTATCCTCATTAAAAAGAATCTTGTTAGCCTTATCTTATTTTCACAATTTATTTGCCAAAACTAATTTTTGAAACCTGCTTGAACTGTGACAGTTTTCATGCATTCTTTATTATAAAGTCTGAGTCTATGCATGTCAGGAATAAACCCGTCTCTAAACAGGAAGAAAGAATTATTCTCTTCATTGTTGGTTTTGATGTTAATAAAATTAAGAAAAGAACAATTACTTGAAACGTCAACCTTACCTGGCTTAGTTTTGTCACGTGAGCATTCACGTTTACTGGTGATCTAAGTGCTCCACCTGCCTTTCAGTTTGTTTACCAGGAAATCAAGATGTGTAAACTGCAGGAAGTACTATTTGACCCTCTCCGACAGTATCTCATTACAATAATTGCTAATCTCTGAATAAGACAGCCATGTTTTGTGAGTAACAGAGAGAGAGGTTGTATTAGGTAGATTTTAAGGTGTTTTACAAATAGAGCATTGTAAATGCTTACTTAGATTATGTTTTTGTTATAGCTCTAGATAAAAGACATATGGTGACCTTTGGGGTCAGCAAAGCTAGGACACAATAGTGGGTATTCTTTCATGTCTTTTAACTGAAAAATATCACGGCTTGTTTTGGAGTGCTGTCACAGCTCTGAATCGAAAGGATAATGGCTACTTCCTGATTAACCCCACTCTCCACAGTAAGCTGCTAATGTTATACTGTATGTCTTTCTTTCCTGTAAATGCAAGAGTATTTATTTCCTTTATGTTTTATTATTGCTTCTTTATTGCTAAATCTCTTATAAATATATCCTGAAGTTGAAGTTTACATATAGAGTAGAAACTACTATTTTAAGTTTGGATTATATGTTTTTAAATGCAAAAGTGTTTCTCTTTGGTATCTTAAATGTTACCATCTCATGTACTTACTGTACATTTTGGTTAAAGAAAAGACAACGACATGAAAAATTATATTAAGTTGCCACTTTCTTGGCACTGTAAACAAAACTGTAAAAGTGTGTAATAAATCAGATTAATATTTTTCAGAGGCTATTGGGATAAACTCTAATTTTATTTTTCTTGAAGAAATTTCATAATTCTATTTAAATATTGTCATAAATATGTTGATAATTGTTTTATTAAATTATTTTTCTTAAATATTAGTTAAGAAATTCTTGTGATATACAAACAATGTTAAGTATTCTGAATATAAGAAGGGAATAATGAGCTTCTTAGTTTTAATCCTAAAGCTGGCAGTCACTCCATCTGTGATCTTGGGACAATCATTTAAATTGCTTACCTCAGTTTTCTTGTGTACTACTCATATGCATGCTTAAGCAAAATGTGTATATTTATTTACTTCTTTATGGTAGTATAGGCTATAAAGAAAATGAATTTCACAAATATTTTATAAAGTGGAAAACGACTATAGGTAGGAAAGCATTAAGAGCCATAGTAAAAAAAAAAATAATAATGGAAAAAACTCTAGCTTTAAAACAAACAATATTACATTGGCCTTTTAATTTAAATAGAACTCTCAGTTTTGCTCCAACCATAACATAACATAACATTACATTAACATTAATTACAATAACATAACATAACATTACCCATACATTTTATTGTATATATGACTAAAATGAGAAGTCTGAAAGCTTATAGGTAATTTAGTAGTCACAAGTATACTTAAAATTATTTAACGCTTTCTCAAATATCTTAATTCTAAAAGTAAGATTGTTCAGAGTGTATATATGTTATAGGCTGGTATCACTGATTTAAATAGTACAGTGTTTAATTTCTGAACTCTGGTGTTAGGTATTTTGATTATTTAGGAGAAAACATTTTAAAATTATTAAAAATGTAAAACCGTTACTGAAGAAGGTTGTTGGCCGGGCATGATGGCGCACGCCTCTAATCCCAGCAACTCAGGAGGCTGAGCCCAGAGGATCACAAATTCGAGGCCAGAGGCAGCCTGTATAACTTAGGAAGACCCTCTCTCCAAATAAAAATAAAAAATAAAAAATGGATGCCAGGCATGTAATGCTCACCTGGAATCCCAGCGGCTCTAAAGACAGCAGGAGAATCACAAATATGAGGGCAGAGGCAGCCTGTGTAACTTAGCAGGACCCTGTCTTAAGATAATAAATAGAAAAGGGGCTGCGAGTACAGTGCTTGTGAAGTCTGCTCCAGGCCCTAGATTCAACTCCCAAGTACAGGGGGGAAAAAAAAGACAAAGAAGAAAAAAGAAAAAGAAGGTTATAGAACCTAATTTCTAAAAATACATAAAAGCATTCTAGGATACTATAAATAGAATCACACTTCTACTGAGAGTAAATTAAAGCACTTTTGCAAAGTGCTTATCAAGTTTATTTTAGGTGACTCAGTAATTTTTTTTTTCTTGTGGTACTGAGGGTTGAACCCAGGGCCTTGCACTTGCATGCTTTGCAAGTGCTGGACCACTGAGCTGCACCCTCAGCCCAATTTTTTTCTTTTTTTTGTACTTTTTTTGAGACAGGGTCTCACTAAATTAGGCAGACTGCCTCTGGTCTCGAACTTATGATTCCTCCTGCCTCCACCTCTCCAGCTGCTGGGATTAAAGGAGTGTGCCACCGTGCCTGGCTCATGACTCATTAATTTTTAAAGTAAATTGTTATATCCCAAGAAGATTCTAAATATGTTTACTGAATATTCTAGCTTAGTCAATTTATCAAAGTAAAACTTAAAATACTACCTTTTTAAAATTTATAATAATAAGTAATGTCATTTATTGAATGTACTATGTGCAAGCCTCTGAACTAATTCTGTCATCATTTAATATTCATGATAATCACATCAGGTACAGGTGCCATTATCACTTTGATTTTTATTGATAAGGAAATAGTTGGAGAGTATTTAAATAATGCAGTCAAGTTCCTTTTGCCAGTAAGTACCACTTTTAGAGTCACATTAAAAACACCAACACAGTCCAGACTGAGTATTCAGTGGCATACTTTTAAGTATTATTTATATTTTGGAGGTAGTAAAATTGCTTCTACCTTTGATTCAGATGGTTTTATTTTTTTCATTAATTTTATCAAATATTCTGGAGGGCCTCCTAAGTGTCAGATACTGTAAGGAAGTATAATCAACAACAACAGAAAGCAAAACAAAAACCTTTGTCTCAAAAAGCTTACAGTTTATTGGAAGAGGCAGAAAATCAGCAGACTATTTAGGTGGTAAGCACATAATGCTAAATGCAGCACAAAGAAAAGACATGCATATATATTATTTCCTTTCCTTTCCTTTTCTTTTTCTTTTCCTTTGTATTTTTTTTTTTTTTTTGAGGGCCTTCTAGCATGGTAGGCAGGCACTCTACCACTGTGCTATGTCCACAACCCATTTTATGTGCATATTTAATTTGCATTTTTGTATGCTGTTCTAAGTATCTGAGAAAAAGCAGTAAATAAAACTATCAAAGGCCCTACCTTTGTGGAACATATAGTAGAAGTGGAGATAAATAGTAAATAAGTAAAATATATAGCATGTTAGAAGATAAGTGTTATGAGAAAAAGAAAAAGAGCATGATAAGAAGTATATGGTGATGATAGATTTAGGGACTGAGGAAGACTCACAAAGAGGGTGACATTGAACAAAAACCTACGAAATTATCTGTGTGGGTACAGTTGAGTAGAGGCTTCCAGGCAGAGAGTATGATTGGTATGTCCTGAGAAATGAATGGTGGCCAGTTATGATTGGAGGTACAGTGAAGAAGAAGGGAGAATAGGATGAGGTATTTTCAATGGTAATGAGTAGGGGGGTAATTCATGTAAGGCCTTACAAACTTAGAGGACTTAGGGACTTAGAGGAGCACTTACAAGGTTTTCCTATATGTCTGGATTATATATATTTTTTTTAATTAATAAGTGTTAGTGGAGTACAAAGGAGTAAGGCTTTTGCTATTGCTATTGTGTACCTATTACATCACTTTTGGTTATACTTACATCAACTTACATAATTTGTGAGACTCTTTGATTAATATGTGGTAAAAAATCATATGCTATTATGAGTTTTATTCACCTGTTTTTGCAAATGTATTTGTGTAGTTGCATCATGTAACAGGAGATGGTCCTCTCCCCCTTTTTAATGCTCTGTATTATTTCCCCACCCTATCCCCACTCCACAATCTTTGCTCCCCCTCACTAGGCCCCTTCCCACTTCTTTCTACTCTACTTATATTTTTTCTTCTTAAATAAACCTTATTGTTCTTTCTTATATATCTACCTATTTATAGGTTTTTTTTTTTTTCTTTAAGTTAGCTTTAGCTCCCAAATATGAATGAGAATATATGGTATTTCTTTTTTTGGGCCTGAGTTTGTTTGCTTCGGATGATACTCTCCGGTTTCATCCATTCTGCTATAAATTACATTATTTCATTCTTTTGCATTGCTGAGTAATATTCCATTGTGGATATATACTACAACTTTTATATCCATTCCTCTGTAATCACGGTTGATTCCATTCCCTTGCAATTGTGAAGAGTGCTGCATTAAATATGGAAATGCAGATATCCCTGTGGTATGATGGCATATCATCTTTCAGGTATATTCCCAGGAGTGGTATTGCAGGGTCATATGGCAGTTCTGTTCTTAATTTTCTAAGGTATCTCCATATTGATTTCCAAAGTGGTTGAACTACTTCACAATCCCACCAATGGTATAAAACAGTTCCTTTTTCTCCACATCCTCATCAACATTTGTTCTTATTTGTTTTGTTGAGCTTGGCCATTCTTACTGGAGTAGAATAGAATCTCAGAATTGTTTTGATTTGCTTTTCCCTAATGGCTAGGGACGGGCTGGGAGTTAGCTCAGTTGGTAGAGCGCTGCGCTGCAGTCTCTGAGGTCCCAAGTTCAATTCCCAGCACCCCAAAAATGGGAGAAGGACCTAGCAACCCACTCCCAAGGCAATCCCATAACAGTCAGGCCATTGAAAACCCTATGAGGGTCGCTATGAGTCAGATACCGACTCGATGGCACTTAACAACAGCAACAATAATGGCTAGGGATATGCCTGCAGTCATAGCACTGTGGCATCCGATCCCATCAGATCTACGAGGCTAAGCAGGGCTGGGCCTGGTTAGTACTTGGATGGGAGACCTCCTGGGCACACCAGCTGCTGCAGGCTTGGGAGAAGGACCCGGCAATCCACTCCCAAAAATCAATCTGCCATTGAAAACCCTGTGAATGACAGAGAAGCACTGACAATAGTGTTTCACCTGTTGTAAGTAGGGTCGCTATGAGTGGGACACCGACTCGACAGCACCTAACAACAACAACAATGGCTAGGGATATTGATCAATTTTTCATGTGTTTCTCTGCCCTTTGAACTTCTTCATTTGAGAACTGTCTGTTCAATTCCTTGGCCCACTTATGTTTTGGTCTATTTATTGTCTTGGGATTTGCTTTCTTGAATTCTTTGTATATTCTTGAAATTAGTCCTTTGTCTGATATGTAGGATGCAATGATTCTCTCCCATTCTGTAGGCTCTCCCTTAACTCAATTGATTGTTTCCTTTGCTGTACAGAAGCTTTTTAATTTTATGTAATCCTATTTGTTAATTCTTGGTGTCATTTCCTGAGGAAGTAGAGTCTTGTTGAGGAAATACTTTCCTATGCCTGTGTTGGAGTATATTTCCTATCTTCTCCTTTAGTAATTTTAAGGTATCCAGTTTTATGTTGATGTCTCTTATACATATCAAATTGACTCTTTTGTAAATTGAGAATTATATCTCAATTTTCTGCAAATGCATATCCAACTTTCCCAGCAACACTGGTTTAAGAGGTTATCTTTTCTCTATTGAATGTCCTTAGCCCCTTTGTCAAAAATCAGGTGGCTGGAGTTGCATGGGTGTATCTCTGGGTCTTCCAATTCTGTTCCATTGATCTTCAAGCCTATTTTTGTGCCAATACCAAACTGTTTTTGTCACTATAGCTCTGTAGTCTGAAGTCAAGCATAATGATTCCACCTGTGCTATTATTGCAGCTTAAGATTGTTTTGGCTATACGTGATCTTTTCTGCTTCCATATGAATTTTAGAATTTTTTTTTCCTATTTCTGTTAAGTCTGTCATTAGAATTTTAATGGGGATTGCATTAAATCTTTAAATTCCTTTTTGTAATAAATCTGGCTTGTATTTTTAAGGGATTACTTGGGTTGCTATGTTGAGAATAGACCCTAGGGAGTTGTGGACTACCAGTTAGAAGGTTCTTTACAGTAATCTAAATAAGTGGCTTGGGCTGGGATTTAGCTCAGTTGGTAGAGCGCTGCGCTGCAGTCTCTGAGGTCCCGAGTTCAATTCCTAGCACCACAAAAATGGGAGAAGGACCTGGCAATCCACTCCCAAGGCAATCCCGAAACAATCAGCCATTGAAAACCCTATGAGGGTCTCTATGAGTTGGATACCGACTTGATGGCACCTAACAACAACAACAACAACAAATAAGTGGCTTGATAATAATTAAATTCTGGATGTTTTTAAGGTAAAGCCAAAAAGAATTCTTGATGGACTGGATGTAAGATAGAGAAAGAAAGGAGGAAAGATGACTATAAGGTTTTTGGCTAAGCAATTAAAAAGATGATATTGTCATCAACTGAGATGGGGAAGATTATTGGATGGGGACAGAGAATCAGGACTGTGGCCTTGAATGTGGTAGATTTGAAGTATCTAGTAGATATACAAAATGGAGATGTAGGAAGACTTTACAGAGGAGATAATCTAAATTGCTACTGAAGAATAAATTGGGCTCATCCAATGAAAAGGGTGGTTTAGTATAAAATTCAGAGGCATTCCCTATAATACTTACGTGAATCTTGGCATTATCTGCTTTACATATTTATTAACTAGAGTAACAGCTAAACATCTGAAAAGTAGTAAGATAGAAAAAGTAATTAAATTTTTAAGCCAGGTATGGTGGCACACACCTGTAATCCCAGCCACGTGGGACACTGAATCAGGAGGGTCATAAATTTGAGGTCAGAGGAAGCCTGCTTAACTTCGCAAGTCCCTATCTCTAAATAAAATAAAGGAGGGGTTGAGGGTACAGCTCAGTAGTAGAGCAATTGCCTACCATGATTGAGGCCCTAGGTTCAACCCTCAAGCACTACAAAAAAAATTGTTTTATCTCTAAAAACTAATTATTCTGGGTAGTTAAGCCTTGAGTATGTCAGTGACTACTAAATTCATGAGTCATACCTGAGTTCTGGGCTGGGATTTAGCTCAGTTGGTAGAGGGCTGTGCTACAGTCTCTGAGGTCCTGAGTTTAATTCCCAGCACCGCAAAATGGTAGAAGGACCTGGCAATCCACTCCCAAGGCAATCCCAAAACAGCCATTGAAAACCCTGTGAGGGTCGCTAGGAGTCGGATACCTACTCGACGGCACCTAACAACAACAGCAACCTGAGTTCTACATATATTGATCCTCAACATGGTATTATAAGGTAAGTAATATTCCTGTTTTACATTTTGAGAAACTGAGTGTGAGGGTGATTGATAATTGCTTAAATTAGGTCATTGATAGACTGATTATGCTTCTTATTTTAAAAATATATGATGTTAAAGTTAAAAAAAACTAAACTTTTATTTGAGGTCCCAAGGAGTTTTCTTTTTGACATTAATTTTCATTCTGTATTTTAATGCAGAGATACTATTGGGACATAAGATTTATGGATTCTTGGTCAGAGTCAAATCACTTATTGGTCTTTTTAAAATTCTCACACAGCTTTCAGTACAGTTGGATGGACTTCTTTACTCCTGGCTCCCATTCCCACATATTTGTTATTGATATTGTTAGGTGCCATCGAGTCAGTGTCCCACTCATAGTGACTCTATGTACAGCAGGTGAAACACTATTGTCAGTGCTTCTCTGCTATTCATAGGGTTTTCAATGGTGGATTAATTTTTGGAGTGGATTGTTGGGTCCTTTTCCCAAGCCTACAGTATTTGGTGTTCCCAGGCAGTCTCCCATCCAAGTATTAACCAGGCCCAACCCTGCTTAGCTTCCGAGATCTGACGGGATCAGACACTTCACTTCAGGCATTCCTACATACAGTGTTTAATAAATGTTTAAAAACTTAAAGCTGCTATTGTTATCATCTCTCTTTCTTTTCTTTTCTTTTTTTTTTAAAATATGCTGTGATGTTAGAAATCACAACCCAAGCTTGTAGGAATCATGTAAAATATGAAACCTCAGAGATAAGGGTGTTAAGGATTTTCTAATTAATAAAGAATGAGTTTAACTTGTGTTTTGTCAGCTCGGAGACCATTTTTGTTTCCTTACCCTTTTTGGTTTTTGTGTGACCACATGAATTTGTTAAATGGCTGTATATCTGACTAGAAAAATAATAATCTAGATGCCAGTAGGTATTTTCATTGTGGAAATGAATGTAAGTTGTTCTACTTCAGTAGGGAATAGACATATAGTTGTTCTTTGGAAAAGATTTATTTTCTATTTTTATTTTTACAGTACTGGGAGGTTGAACCCCAAGGCCTTGTACATGCTAGGCAAGTGCTCCACCACTAAGGTGCCCCCTCAGCCATTTTTAAATTTTTTATTGTGAGACAGGGTCTTGCTAAATTGCATAGGCTGCCTCTGGCCTAGAACTCATAATCCTCTTGTCTCTGCCTCCTGAGTCTCGGGGATTATAGGTGTGCACCACCATAGCCAGTGTTTCCACTCAATTTGAAAGTTTTTCCAGGTCCACTGAAAAGACTGGCTTAGAGTTAGTGTGTCCAACATAATTCTCCAAGTTAACCGTATTTATCAGTTGGGGTTTAGCTCAGTTGGTAGAGTGCTGCTCTACGTTCTTTGAGGCCCTGGGTTCCATCCCCAACACTGCAAAAATGGGAGAAGGATGTGGCAATGCACTCCCAACGCAATCCTGAAACAATCAGCCATTGAAAACTCTGTAAATAGCAGAGAAGCACTGACATAGTGCTGGGCATGGCACAGTGTCTGGGAGTGTTTCATTCTGTTGTACATAGGGTCTGTATGAGTTGGACCTGTCTCAACAGCATCTAGCAATAACCATATTTATCAATCATTCCAGGATAATCTTGTTGCCAGTTACCATATTAGGCTGGATGAAGGCATAGGTCCAATATAATACAAATATGTATGAACTAGATAACTGGGGAGTCTGGTTTGCCTGTTATTCTTTCAAAGTTCTTTTTTTTTATCTTGCTTTATGTTGAGACTATTTAGAATTTTTAGCTCTTTACTTTTTCATAGTAATTTGATGCATGACTTTGATTATTGAGCCACCGATTGATCTTTTGCCTAGTAATCTTTTCCTAGAGTTCACAGCATATACTTCTCTTCAACAGGCTACATTTTAGATAGGAAACCTCAAATTTTTTGTCCTCAGAAACTCTGAGATCTCCTTTGCTGCCATCTAACCTCTCTTCGATAGCATCTAGTATCTTTTAGAAAGGCCATTTTTTTCCCCAAACTTTTTTTTTGGGGGGAGCTCATGAATCTGAAATTTTCACTGCTATTGTTTAGATACTGCTACCATTAGTTTTCTGTTAGGCTATCCTGCCATGTATTACTCCTAATATTGAACAGGAAGACTAGTGAGTGATGGGTTATTGTCATTCCTACAAATCATACCAATTTTTAGACTTTTATCGTTATATACATATATGTGTGTATTATGTATATATGTATACACACATACACATACATACATAATACACACATATATATGTGTATGAAGATCCTACAGATACTTCTTTTTCTCCTTCCTGCCTTCCTCTTTCCTTCTTTCCTTCCTTCCTTTTTCCCTCTGTCTTCTTCCTTCTTTCCTTCTCTCTTTCCTTCCCTCCTTCCTTGCCTTCTTTCTTTTCTTTTCTTTCTCTCCCTCCCTCTCTTCTTCCCTGCCTCCCTCCCTTCCTTCCTTCCTGCCTCTCGCTATGTTGCCCAGGTTGACCTTCAGCTCCTAGGCTCAAAAAATGGTCCACCTCAGTCTCCCAAGTAGCTGTGACTATAGCTGCACATCACTGCACACAGCCCCCAAATGTTTCTAATTTACAGCCAGGTTTGAGTACCATAACATTAAAAGAAGTCTATGGTAAAAATCTTTTGTGAAATAAAGAATTCATTTAACACTCAACAAATATTTGACATACCTTAACAATTATTTGAACAAATATTGGAAAGCCTTGGCGAAGGCATTATACTAGAATTTTTCTTTTTAACTAATTTTTAACTGATACATAAAAACATAAAAATTTTACACATTGATGGGGTACCATGGGATGCTTTGACTCATGTATACCTTCTGTAATGTTTAAGTCTCCACATACATTTATTATTTTCTATAGTAGAAACTTTCAAAATCCTTTCTTCTAGCTTGAATGGACAGTACATTATCCTTATCTGTAATCACTCTATTGTACAATACCACACCAAAAATTTTTTTCTTTTCTTTTATTTTTTTATTAGTATACATTAATTGTAAAATATAATGGCTTTCACTGTGACACTTTCATTCACATACACACCATATGTTCTTGAATCTAATCCACACCCAAGTCTAATCTGCACTCAGATTTTGGTGATTCTTTAAATGGAAAAATGTTAGTTTGCAATTCTAATCTGCTCCTTTCCTTCAATTGCTCCTCATCCATAGAGTGACTGATTAAATATGATAGTGAAATGATAGAGAGCACTGATACTATTTCAGTTATGAGCAATGACAGTAATCATTGGCTGATTCCTTTGGGATTGCTTCTGGAGTTGATCCTCCCATTTTTGTGGTGCTGGGGATCAAACCGGGATCCTCAGACAGTACAGCATGACACTCTACCAACTGAGCTAAAACCTCACCCAACTAAATTATAATATAATAAATAAAATAATAAATTATTGCATGGTATTATTTTTCGGACATGTACAACAGTTCTATAATTTTCCCAAAAAACAGCTCTTGACCTTGAATCTAATCTGCATGCGATTCTAATCTGCACCTGATATTTTAAGTCCTCCAAAACAGTTGAAAACGTGTGGATTAGATTTGAGAGTATACAGTAATGTACTTTGATCGTATTCATCCCCATTACCTTTCTTCTTCCCTTTCCCCTGGATCTCATTCCTGTTCCTAAACAGTCTCCCTTCTATTTTCATGTCTTTTTGTTTTATTAATCTAGATTCTTCATATGGGATATTTGTCTTTCTGAGTCTGACTTATTTCACTTAACATCTCAGTCTCCAGTTCCATACATTATCCTGCAGACAACATGATTTTGTTTTCCTTTATGACTGAATAATAATACTCCATTTTGTATATTTGTCATTTTCTTTATCCATTTTTCTATTGATGGGTGCCTAAGTTGATTCCATAACTTGACTATTGTGAAGAGTGCACGTGGGTATGCAGGTATCTATATTGTATACAGACTTTGATTCCTTTGAGTTTATACCCAGGAGTAGTATAGCTGGATATATGTGGACATATGGTAGTTCTGAGGGATTTTTGTTTTGTGTTTTTGTTTTGAGGAAGCTTCATACTGATTCCTGTAATAATTTCTTGTTTCTATCTAACTACTCCTATTGGTCACTTGCCCCTTTCTTCTCTTCCCCCTCCTCCTGCCAGCTTCTGGTAACCACCATTCTATTCTCAACTTGTATGAGATCAACTTTTTAAAATTCCAACTATGTGTAAGATCATGTAGTAATTGTCTTTCTGTGTGTGGTTTGTTTGACTTAATGTAATGATCTCTAGTTCCATCCATATTGTTGCAAAATACAGGATTTCATTCATTCTTTATAGGTTTATAGTATACCATTTTGTGTGTATGTACTGCATTTTTTTTATCCATTCATCAGTTGATGGACACTTAGGTTGTTTCCATTTCTTGGCTACTGTCCATAGTGTTGCAAGAAACATGGTATGGAATTATTTTCTACTGTGAAATTGATCATTTATGCCTTTATTCCTGAGATTCTAAGATTTTTTATAAGTCAGTTTTCCTCTATTTAGTGGTATTATTTTATTGGAATATGTCATATAAATCGTATGTCATTTTCATAATGTTACTCCGTGTCCATTGAGATTTAAAATAAATTGATTGTGATTTATATAATAAATATGTAGCTTTGGTCTATCTACTATGGCAGATTTTGAAAGATAATTGGTCTCTCAACCTTGGTTTAAATTATAGTTTATATATACGGATTGAACCAGAGAACCAAATTAATTCATGAGAAACTTTTGTAGTTAGAGGAATGTTCTAGACTTGAGCTCTTATGTATTTGATAGAATATTTCATATTTATGTAAAAATTATTCTAACAATGTAAGCTATGTGTAATCTGTCTTTTATAAGAGATTCCAGCATATACTTTAAGAGAGAGGTATACAATGTGAGACTCATAAACTAAATATGACATGGTTGACTCCCCAGCATTATCAGTGTATTTTTACTAAAATAAAAGTAATACAAGGGAACTAGCAAAACCTAACTCTCTGCCTTTAATTAATTTTAAAAATTTGGTATAAATGTGGTACAAATGGATCTCTTGGAGAACAAGGTAAATTTTAAGGCCTATGATCCAAGCAACTTGGGAGGTGGAGGCAGGAGGATCACAAGTTTGAGACTAGAGGCAGCTTGCATAACTTAGTGAGACCTTGTCTCAAAATAAAGTAAAAAAAAAAAAAAAGAAGAAAGGGTTGAGATGCAGCTCATTGGTACAATGCTTACATGCAACTGTGAGGCCCTGGGTTCAACCCCTTTGTACTGCCCCCCCTTTCTCAAAAAAAAAAAAAAAAAAAAAAAGCCCTAGAAGAAACTGTGCATTGTTGCACCTGCCTGTATTCCCAGCACTCAGGATGCTGAGAGAGGAGTATAATTAGTTTGAGGCCAGCTTAGGCAGTCTAGTGAGACCCTGTCACAAAACAAAACAAAACAAAACAAAACAAAACACCTACAGGAGGCTTGAATGCTAACATAAATCCATCATCAGAAGTATTTATATGAGGTGCTTTGCAAATCAGGCTTAGTGAATGCAAGGATAAATGTACAAGTCAAGATTGATACTTTTGCCTTAGTTGCTATGTATAGCATCTTTAGAAAAAGTGAAATATAGATATTTGGCTTATTTTATTCAATTTACTTGACCAGTTTGTAGAAGCTTTTGGAATAGATTTTCTGATTTGCTTTCTTAGGTTAATGACTTTGGAACTGGAGAGGTCCTCAACTTGTCAGTCCTTGTGCATGTCTGTTCACTGATTCATTTCACTCATTTATCCCTCCAACAAATATCCATTGAGTACATCTACCTGCCAGGTTTATTGTAGGTTTCTGGCGATACTGAAATGAACAAAATAGGTACAGTAGTTAATGGTCTGCTTGGGGGAGACAGACAATAATTAATAGAAATAAGTAACATATAAAGTGTAGTAGTTTAGTAATAAACTCTGAGGAGAAGTGTTGGTGATATTATGATGATTTTTAATAGTATGACCTAGAAAGGTGTAATGGAAAAAGTGATGTGATGGGACATTTCAACATTCTGGACTAAACTTGTAGGAGAAGGATTTCAAAAGCTTCGCTGATGTATTTTACAAAGTGGAGTTGCAAGGATATAGGTTTAAGGATATTAAATAAATGTGCAGTGTCAGATGGTATTAGTACCAAAGCTGAAAATGAAATCCAGGCCTTTGTATTCCCAGTGGTTTTTTTTTGTTTTGTTTTTGTTTTTGTTTTTGTTTTGTTGTTGTTGTTTACAAAGTCTTGCTGTACAGATGAGACTGATCTTGACTTCTCAATCCTTCTGATTCAGCCTCCTAAATGCTGGGATTACAGGCCTACACCATGATGCCCAGCTTTTGTTATTTGGAGATACAAAGATAAGAGGGGTTGGTTGTTATATATGTTATTATTACATCTTTTTGTGGTCTACATAGTGTCTGTAATCATCTAAGAAAATTTTATTCTTTCAGATGGATAAGAAAACATAAGCAATGATAGATTTGTTGTTTCTAAATACAAAATTACAGAAGACAAAAGAATCATGTTGAATGAATTAATATGCACGATTGAGTGACTATTTCAACATAAAGATGAAGTAATTTTTTTACTATTATAATAGTGGGATTGGGTTAAAAGATGAAAGATTGGAATATAAGATTAAGACTACTTTTCACTAATAAGAATGTGCGAGGTGGTCAACAAAGCAGCCAGTATCATGAAAGTTAACATAAAGTATTAAAAGATTATCAAGAGAATACAAGGTCTTACACAAATAGTAAGTGGAACCATCAAATCAAAAACAAAAAAAAGAAAGAAAGAAAGAAAGAATAAAAAGTTCATGGGAATGAGAGCAGGAGAGCCAGTTCAAGTAAAAATAGCAGTTGTTGTTGTTGTTGTTAGGTGCTGTCGAGTCGGTATCCGACTCATAGCGACCCTCATAGGGTTTTCAATGGCTGTCTGTTTCGGGATTGCCTTGGGAGTGGATTGCCAGGTCCTTCTCCCATTTTTGGGGTGCTGAGACTTGAACTCGGGACCTCAGAGACTGCAGCGCAGCGCTCTACCAACTGAGCTAAATCCCAGCCCCAAAAATAGCAGAGTTTGTTTAAAACTAGGACAATGATTGCCAAACGCATATCTAACTTGTCAGTCCTTTAATATTTATTTTTGAGTTTGAAGTAATATATTAAAGGAAATGTACAGGCATCTCTGATCAACTTTTTCTGTTTTGTTTTGTCTAAATTTTGTTTTAATGGGCCTCAAAATTCTGAGACAGATTTTTGGTCAGGTTTTTACTGATTTTAAAGACAAATAATACTGCCATAGATGCAAAAAAGCAAATGGCCCACAAAACATTCCTTCCTTTTGTTGGTTTTATGGTATGTTGTTATCATTAACCAATTTTTACTACTAAACTTAAATGTCCAGTTGTGATATTCAGTTCTGAGATCGTTTCTCTAGATTAAAACTGGTATGGCAGATGTTAGGGATACTATTGATTTAGCCTTCTGAGCTTTCTGGGCAGACTTGGTGTCCTTGCCACCTCCATCATTCTTCCAGTTGCTTACACCCACAGCAGCTGTCTGTCTTGTATCGTGTAAACAGTAAAGCCACCCAGGGGCAGATAGTCAGAGAAGCTCTCAACACACATGGGCATGCCTAGAACTAAATCAATGATGGTAACATCACCAGATTTCAAGAATTTAGGGTCATCTTCCAGCTTCTTAGCAGAATAGTGATTTATCTTTTCTTTCAGTTGAGGAAACTTGCAAGGAATGTGAGCTTTGTGTCCACGACAGGGATATACTCAGCACTGATTTGACTTGGGTAGTTCAGGATAATCAACTGGACAATGAAGACAGCTGCTTCCATTGGTGGGCCATGTTTGCTGTCACCAGCAATATTGCCATGTTGAGCATGACCTAGGAATTCCTCATTTGTAAAACTGGAATGTTAATACCTTACTTATCTCAAGACTTGTTGTTAGGGTAAAATGAAAATAAATGTTTTTGTTTTTCAAATTGTGATATTCTATATAAATTTTGATGATTATCATGCTTTTTATTTTTATTATTATTTTTATTTTTTTTAATTTTTGCACAGTACTGGGGGTTGAACCCAGGGCCTCACACTTGCATGCTTTGTAAGTGCTGTACCACTGAGCTGCACCCTCAGCCCATTTTTTTACTTTTTGAGACAGGGTCTTGCTAAATTATACAGACTGCCTCTGGTCTGGAACTTGTGATCCTCCTACCTCCGCCTCCTGCTGGGATTACAGGCATGTGCCCTCGTGCCCGGCTTTATCATGTATTTTTATTCAAGCATTTTATTAAGACGTTATAGGCTATAAGACTCTAAGGAAGACAGTAGTCTCTACTTCTCAACATCTCATAGTATAGTGGGATGCCAAATACCAAAACAGAAAATAACTATGTAGTACATTGTTTTAAGTGCTTTAATTAGTAAATACATATATAAGAGTAACAAGAAAGGAGTACCTGAGGTTTCCTTAGGCCGAGGTTTAGCTCAGTTGGTAAAGTGCTGCTCTGCATTCTCTGAGGACATGCATTCGATCCCCAGCACCACAAAAATAGAAGGACTTGGCAATCCACTCCCGAAGCAATCCCAAAACAATCAGCCATTGAAAACCCTATGAGGGTCACTATGAGTCAGACACAACTGAATGGCACCTAACAACAACAAGGTTTCCTCATGAGTCAGAATGGTTCCCCAGCAGAGGTAGTGCCTGAGATGCGAGCTAGAATGTGAGTGAGTTTGGCAGGGAATAGAAGAACATTTGAGAGCATGAATATCACATACAAAACACATGGCATGGATGGAAATTAGACTGGAATATATTTGGGAGTGGCAAGAAGTTTAATCATCTAATATAAGACAAGAGGGTAAGAAAGGACACCAAAGAGAAAGTAGGAGGCTTAGTAAGGACCTGAGATTTTTTTGTGCAGGTGATATAGTTGGGCATGGTGGCACACACTTGTAATCCTAGCACTCAGGAGGCACAGACAGGAGGATTGTCACAAATTTGAGGCTAGCCTGCACTACATAGTGAATTCCAGGCCAGTCAGGATTACATAGTGACACCCTATCTCAACAAAACAAAACAAAAACAAACAAAAAGTTTATTGCTTTTTTAAAAGCACAGGTTTACTGTTGGCTTTGTGGAGGAAGAGTGGAAGAAAGAAATAGAACTCTTAACAGGCTATTGCTGTGTTTCCAGTAGGAACTGATTTAGGATTGTAATTAGGTGATGGAAGGAATAGGAAAGATATTTAGTGAGTAGAATCAGCAAAAGAGTGTGTGTAGTTTATGTGGTTTTGAATCTCAGGCTTATTTATTTCTGTTAAATCCTTCTGTTATAAAATCTTGGCCAGTCACCTGACTATTAGAATGAGGTTGTGGAACAAGTCGGTTAAGTACTTAGTTTCTTATAATGTTGGATACACTTGTTAGTCCCTAGACTGAATTAATATACTCTTAGCAAGTTTTTAAATGTATGCAACATGGAGATGAAAGATTAAATACTTGAGTGCCTGAGAGAATTTTGCTAGTGACTTGATTTCCTTTCTTTCTTTCTTTTTTTCTTTCTTTCTTTCTTTCTTTCTTTTTTTTTTTTTCTGTACTGAGGGTTGAACCCAGGGCCTTGCGCTTCATGCTTTGCAAGTGCTGGACCACTGAGCTGTGTCCTCAGCCCATTTTCCTACTTTTTGAGACAGGGTCTTGCTAAGTTACACAGACTCCCTCTGGTCTCTAACTTGCAATCCTCTTGCCTCCGCCTCCCCAGCCACTGGGGTTACAGGCATGCGCCACCATGTCCGGCTTGATTTCCTTTCTCAATATCCCATAATATAATATGAAAATCATACTAGGGACCTTCTACATTTTGTCTTGGACAGTGAGTCTAGAATCAGAAATCAATGGAGAATTCAAGTCAAATAACCTTCTATTGGAGAGAGATCCACATACTCTTGTTTTTTTCTTTAACAGCTTTGTGGAAATATGCACACATCATATAATTTGCCCATTTAAAATATACAGTTCAGTTTTTAGTATATTCACAGAGTGGTGTAGCCATCAACACAATCAATTAAAATTTTTCTTTATTCCCCCCAAAATAGCCTATTGGCAATTACTACCTCTTCTATTTTTCCCCATATCTCTGGACACCCACTAATATACTTTCAGTCTCTATAGATTTATCTTCTAGACATTTCACATAAATGGAACCATACAACATGTTGTTATTTGTGATAGGCTTTTTTCACTTAATGTTTTCAAAGTTCTTCCATTTGTGGTATATATAATTTCTTCCTTTTTATTGCCAAATAATATTATATTTTATTGTACACGTGTAACACATTTCACTTACCCATTCACCAATTGGTGACCATTTGGATTATTTCACTTTTTGGTTATCATGAATAATAGGCATGGTCATTCATGTATACATATTTATATAAATATATATTTCATTTTTCTTGGCATAGGCCCAAGAATAGGAGTAAAATTATACCTAGTAATCATATTGTTGGGTCATGTGAGGACTCAGGCTTAGTATTCTGAAGAACTCAAATATTTTAAATTTTTGAACATTTAGATGAGCATTTAAAGTATTGAAAGTTTTGTAGTTGCAGTAGGCATGTTGTATGGTTCTATCCTGAACTTCTCAGGAAAAACATAGTTTCAATATCTTAGTTACTTCAAAACTAAAATAAAAATGTCACTATTACCTAAAAATAAAGCCTCAAATAAAAAAAAAAAACTCTCAAATTATTCTGTTATCAAAATTTTAAATAAAAGTAACCCTCTTTTGAGGGGCAAGTTGTCAGGGGACAGCCTAATCTGTTCTCATTTGCCAGAGAAAGAAATCTGCATTAGGATTGTAAAAACTTTTGCTTACATTTAATTTGTGAAAGAAGTAATGTTGACTTTTATTGAGCTGTTTTCCCACCCTTGTATTTTTAGATTGGGGAAATCAAAGGAAATTTCTTCTTTGTATTCTCTTGAGCAAATATGTAAGAATAAAATACATAGCAGGAACTGTGCTAGGCCCTCTTTTTGTAATAGCTCTTTGAAGTCAGTGCAATTAATCCCATTTTACTGATTTACAAACTAATGCTGAACAGACATACTGGCTGTGTGCTGAGTGATACAGTAAATTCATAAAACAAGTAAAGAGTAGTAAGAAGTCAACATAACTAGGAGCTTAAGTGCTCTGTAATTCAAAGATGGGAAGCTGGGACCCAGGATTAGTCAGATACAGCTTTATAGATAAAGTGATTCTTGGGTCTATATTTGAAGGAGTGTATGTAGTGTTTGGATACTTGGAAGGGAAAGCAAAATATGTCTCAGTGGTGTAAATGACATGAACAATGATGAGAAAAGATAGGAATAAGCATGACATTCATTAGGAACATTTCTACCACAGACTTTAGGTTGCAAGGAACAATAATCTCTGGAAACTCAAGTAAAAGGATGTTGTTGTTAGGTGTCATCAAGTCAAGTCCGACTCATAGCGACCCTATGTACAGCAGATCAAAACACTTGTCGATTTTGTGCCAGGCACACAATCTTATTTATATTTAAGCCCATTCTTGCAGACACTGTGTCAATCCATCTGGTGGAGGGTTTTCCTTTTTTTCATTGACCTGCCACTCTCTCAAACATGATGTCTTTCTCCAGGCACTGATCTCTCCTGACTACATGTCCAAAATATGTAAGATGCAGTCTAGCCATTCTTGCTTCCAAGGAGCATTCTGGTTGCACTTCTTTTAGGACAGATCTGTTGGAGTAAAAGGATAGGTATTTCAAATCCTTCAGAGAAGTCTCAAAGCATATCGGAAAATCAAAAAGGCAGATCTAAGGAAAAGAACGTGGGGGATTAGCCATATTCTGATTTCTTTCTCAGGCACACTCAATTTCTCTGTGCATGCATTCTTCTATCATTTTTATCAGCCCAGATTTCTTTAACTTATATATTCTTAGACCCGAAGCCTTAATGACTTTCCAGCTCAGAAACAATTTTCCCTGTTTCTATCTGTTAAGATGTCTGTATCAGAAAGAACTGATTAGACTATAGCATCCTTTTAGAAGCAAATAACACTGTAGATTTCTGACCAGCCATTATTTTCATGGATCACTGAAGGCTTTGTGTTTTCTTTTGTTTTCTTTTGTTTTGGGAGGAGGAGGTACTGGAGATAGAACCCAGGGCCTTGATCATGCTAAGCAGGTGCTCTGTCACTGAAGCTACATGTCAGTCCCAATGTTTCAGATACCTTTGGCCATAGGGATGGGGCTATATGGCCCACTGTTAAGGAAAATGAGTCTATCAATAGCAAAAAGCTCTGCCTGCTGAAATAGCTGGTCTATAAAGAGGAAGCATGAGCGGAGGACAGGAAAAGCGTAACATGTCATGGCTCTTCCTATTTCTTGGATGAGAGTAGATAAAGGATATAATTTTAATTTTGTGAAAACTTTCATTACTTAAAAATCACACTAAAACAAAGGTCTTATTTCTTTCTGGTAGTCTTATCAGCTATGCTGCCTTTCTCCAGAACATTTGTTTGTCTCTCTGTGATAAAGAAAATTATTAGTATCACTTGGAGAAATGGGGACAAATAACTTTAATGTATCCTTAATTAGCTGAGTGTACAGAGGAAAACACTAACATTTTGATGGCATCCTATGTGTTCATCTAATTTAATAGTCCATATATTTTTTTGTGTAGCCAGGAAAGTTAGGAGTATGTGCCATGAGCCCTAGAGGAATTCTAAGAACCTTATATAATTACTCTCACATCCATGGACTATATACAGAACACCAGGATTCTGCTAGTGTAGTAGTAGTAGTAGTAGTAATAGTGTATGTGTATATATGTACGGGTGGGTATATATGTAGACACACATGGACATATGTACAGTGTGGGTATGTACTGTGTAGTCTATCTCCTCCCCCCCTTTTTTTGCAGTACTGTGGGATTGAATTTAGGACCTCCCACATGCTTCACAAGAATTCTACCACTGAGCTGCACCATCAGCCCATTTTTTGCTTTGTATTTCAAGACAGAGTCTCACTAAATTATACAGGCTACCTCTGGCCTTGAATTTGGGATCTGCCAGCCTCCACCTCCTGGATTGGATTTGTGTGAGAGCTCTTCCACACAAATCCTATCCACAGATGATTCTAATCTACATTTGATCTTGTAGCCCTCTAAAACCTTTTAAAGGGTGCAAATTAGAATTGAGAATATACAGTATATAGTAGTAATCATATGTATAATGTTGTTGTTGTTGTTAGGTGCCATCAACTCAGTATCCAACTCATAGCAACTCTCTGTACAATAGGGGAAACACTATTGTCAGTGCTTCTCTGCTGTTCATAGGATTTTTAATGGCAGATTGATTTCTGGGAGGGGGTTACCAGGTCCTTCTCCCACATATATATAATAATATATGTGTAATCTTTATACTGTAGCAGCTAGTATGATATTGGATTGTGAAATCCTTTGTGCTTCCATATAAAATCCATACATTACTGGGAAGCCAAATCAATATTTTTCAAATTCTTTAACAATGAATCCAAATATTTCATTTTTTGAATGATCCCACTATGAATTTAGCAATCTCTAATGGGTTATGACCCAAATTTTTAAACACATTGCTGTAACTGGAACTAAAGTGTTCAATAAGCAGAAAAGACTTAAAATTTTAGGGTTGGTAGCCATTGTTAGGGTTGGTAACCAGTGTTTCCTATATATTATTTATTTATCTTTGCTTTGCCTGCTGAGTAATAGGTGTGCCCACTGAGAAATAGATTCTTCTCAAATTTTGATATAAGTTCTAGTATAAAAAAAGCACTGGACTGCCAAGGCTTTAGATTCTTTTAACTTTCAAAGACCCTTCATATATAGAATGTCATCAGCCTCAGTGGAAGGGCAAGTGTAAACTCATGCAAAGATAGCCTGTTTCTGTTCCTTTTCTGTAATGCCTGTTAAATTCTTGTCAGTGTATTAAATTCTTTAACTTCGTTGGGAACTTAAAACAGGTATATGCTTATGGACTGTTCTGTAGATAATAACTGGATCTACCATGTTGCAAAAATAAAACAAAACACCCAGGATTTGTACTAGGGATAGTTTGACGGAAATGTTTAAGAAGTGATGAAAAGATATGAGTTATTTGGGTGAATAGTTTATAAATAAGCTAAATTCTAACTCAATCTCTAGTTTATTTAATGGAATTCCTAATAGTTTGGTAATGGTAAATACATTCAGTGAAGAAAACATGAAGCATAATAGTTTCAGTTTCTTCATAGAAGTAACTGCTAATTCAGATAACTTCTCACCACTAACCTTCCTCAAGAAGTTTTTTTCCTTTTATTGATGAACGTCGGTGGGATACAGAGTAATAAATACAGCATTTGTTTTTCCATTATGCAACTATTACATCACTTATAGTTAGCGTTTGATCAACTTACAAAGTTTATGTAACCTTTTGACTAACATGTAGTAAAGTTTGTATGCACATATGGGTTATATTCTCCTTTTTCCTTTGTACTCATGAAGTTGAATCATTTACATTGAGATTATCTTCTACCCCTTTATCCCTTTACATTGTTTCCCCTCTCCTTCTCACCTTCCTAACCTTCTCTTCCCTTTGCTAGTCCCCTCCCTACTTCTTTCTACTCTTTATATTTTCCCTTCTTTCCTAAGTTTAGTTGTGCATTTTCATATATCTACTTGTGTATAGGCTTTTTCTTCCTTCATGTAAGATTCAGCTCCCACATATGAGTGAGAACATAAGATATTTCTCCTATAGAGACTTTGTTTGTTCACTTAAGATCATAGATACTCTCCAGTTCCATACATTTTGCTGCAGATGACATTATTTCATTCTTTTTAATTGCTGAGTAATATTCCATTGTGTATATGTACCATTCTTCTGTTGATGGTCATCTTGGTTGGTTCTATATTCTTGCTATTGTGAAGAGTGCTGCATTAAATATGGAGATGCCTGTTTCTCTGTGGTATGATGACTTGTCTCCCTTTGGGTATATTCCCAATAGTAGTGTAACTGGGTTACACTACTGGTAACTGGGTGTGGCAGTTCTATTTTTAATTTTCTGAGGTATCTCCATATTGATTTCCAAAGTGGTTGAGCTAATTTACAGTCCCACCAGCAGCATAAAAGGGTTCCTTTTTCTCCGCGTCCTTGCAAGCATTTGTTACTATTTGTTTTCTTGATCTTGGTTATTCTTACTGGAGTTAGGTGGAATCTCAGAGTTGTTTTGATTTGCATTTCCCTAAAGGCTAGGGATATTGAGCATTTTTTCATGTGTTTCTTAACCTCAGGAACTTCTTCATTTGAGAACTGTCAGTTCATTTCCTTTCCCACTTGTGAAGTGGATTATTTGTTGTTTTGGGATTTGCTTTCTTGAGTTCTTTGTAAATTCTCAAAATTAGTCCTCTGTTGGATGTGTAAGATGCAAAGACTTTCTCCCATTCCATGGGCTCTTCCTTAACTTTGTTTATTGTTTCCTTTGCTGAACAGAAGCTTTTAAATTTCATGTAATTGCATTTGCCAATTCTCCTAAAGAAATTTTTGGTAAGTTAGTATCTGCCCTAAAACTGCCAACTCATGCTTTAACAGTTTCAACAATGTAGTTACTTATTATGTATCAGGCTTCCTCGCTGAGCAAGAGGACTTCATTGTCTAAGAGAATATGATCATTTAGATCAGTGCTGTAGAATAACATTTTCTGGAATGATAGTGTGATAGTTATTCAGTACATGAAATGTAGATAGTTTGACTTATAAATTTTACTCAAATTATTTTAAATTTTACTTTCTGCTTATGGTGAATAGCTACCCTATTGAACAGTGCCCACTTATATATTGCTTTTGGTACATTGTGTTTTGATTTATCAAAATTGCTTGCTCTCTAGTTGAAGGCTGTCCTTTGAACACTGGAATAAAATGGAATGAGCAGATCTGATTTTGTTTCTGGCTGAAGGTATAACACAGAACAGAGCTGTTTAAAATAAGTTCTAAATGTTATAGTTTGATTATATATCCATAGTGGAATACATTCTGAGAATCCAAAGGACTGTGTTTGTTGTGTTAGTGATGCTAGTGATTCTGAGGCTGTTGGTTGTATGTTATGACATAAACCACATGAGTGATTCTGTGTTGAGTGCTATAAGAGTCAAGAACTAAGATTTTTGGCAAATTAAAAATGAGGACTATAGATTTAGAAATTGATATGATACAATAAAAATTATGTACTTCTGAATTTGAATTGAAAATCTGAATTTGAATTGAAAGTGTTGGTATGACCTCTGTCATTAAAGAATGAAATAGTTATTTTTATTGAATTATTTTCTTCAAAATATAAGAGCTATCATCATTTTGAAACAGATTTCAAAGAGTACTAGCTTGTCTATCAGGGTTTTACAACTGAATAGTTATAACATTGCTATTTTGTTTCCATATTTTTATTTTCACTCAAAACATGAACAAATTTAAAGCACATAAATAACGACAACACATTTTTATTTATTCAACAAATAATAAGTAACTATTTCAGGCAAAATACTCTTCTAAGGCTCTGTGGTAAATATAAGGTACTATAAACATGATTCCTACTCTAATGAGCTTACAAATTATTAGGCAAATTTATGCAAGTACATAATTAGAATAAAATATGACAAGTGCAGTGAAAGAAGCACTGATTAAAAAGTAGATTGTGGAACTCTGACTTCAAACTGTCAATAGTCATAGTGCTAAGGATTTGGAAACAATGTCTATCAGATGGGGTAATCAGATAAACCTTAATGAGATGCCATTTTGGCCTGGGGTTTGACTAGGCGCCAGGGGTTAAGAACATACATTGTAAGGGGAGGAACACAACCAGAATTAAACAAACACATGGGACAGTATAGTGCATGAACCAGGTGATCATGACTACTGGTTGAGTTTGATTAAAGAATACAAAGAAAGTTCTGAGGGGCAGGAAGTGTAGCTTAGTGAGCCTAATATGTATGAGGCTCCGGGTTTAATATCAGTACTGCAAAACAAAGCAAAACAACAATAAAAACTAAAAAGTAAACCAACAAGAAAACAAACAAGAAGAACAGCAATTTTTGAGAAGTGAGAAAGTCTGTAACATCAGCCTAAGAGTTTGGGCTTAATTCTGTGGTTATATGAGGAAGAGTGGAAGATAAGTTTGTGCCATAATAGTGTTTTTTTTCCAGAAGAGTAATTCATACAGAGAAAAGGAGCACTTTGTTGACCAGTCAGGTTAAAAAAAAAAAAAATGGGAAAAATGTTTTACAATACTGTTAGTGGCTATCTCTAGCAACAAATGATTATAACAAATATTAGAGAATTTTGATTTCTATTATGGTAAGATTTGCTTTAAGATACATGAGTCACACCCATGCTAGTAAACTTCCAAAAGTTTGGGCAGATTCTATTATTATTTTGGACTACTCTAGCACAAAATTTTATGTAAAATAATTAGGTTACTGTCTAAGATGTGAATTGAGAAATATAACAGGGGAGATTAATTACTTGTTTCGCTTATATATTTTATGTCTGTTTTCATCCACACTTTCTCAGTTAAAGATCTTAGCTATAAATAAATTTGTTGTTGTTGTTAGGTGCCATCAAGTCGTGTCCGACTCACAGTGGCCCTCATGGGGTTTTCAGTGGCTGATTGTTTTGGGATAGCTTTGGGAGTGGATTGCCACATCCTTCTCCCATTTTTGCAGTGCTGGGAATTGAACCCAGGACCTCAGAGACTGCAGAGCAGTGCTCTACCAAATGAGCTAAATCTCAGCCCTTAAGGGAATTTAGTATTCACAAAAAGAACATGGATTTTGCTATATATTATTTTAAACTATAGCATTTGTGATTTTTTTGTCGAATTTGGGAAATATTAACATTGTAAGAAGTTGCCTCTGACATCCACTAAAAAGAAAAAATAGAGAAATGTTATTTTTGTTTATTATGTGTTGTCAAGTCATGTCTGAATAATAGCAACCCTCATAGAATTTTCAATGGCTGATTGTTTTGGGAGTGGACTGCCCCATCCTTCTCCCACTGTTGCAGTGCTGGGAATAGAACCCAGGTCCTCAGGAACTACATAGCAGTACTCTGCCAACTGAAATAAAGCCCAGGCCAGGAGAGAAATACTGTTGTTAGGTGCCATCAAGTCAAATCCCACTCATAGCGACCCTGTGTAAAATAGAACAAAACACTCCCCAGTTCTGTGCCAGGCACATGATATCTTAGTTATGTTTAAGGTCATTGTTGCAAACACTGTGTCAGTCCACCTAGTTGAGGGTCTTTCTTTTTGTTGTTCACCTGACACTGTCCCAAACATGATGTCCTTCTCTAGGGATTGGTCCTTCCTGACTACACATCCAATATACATAAGACGCAGTCTAGCCATCTTTGCTTCCAAGGCTAAGTGATTGCATTTCTTCTAGGATGGATCTGTGGGTTCTTTTGGCAGTCCATTATTTCTTCGGGGTTGGGATTTAGCTCAGTTGGTAGAGCGCTGCACTGCAGTCTCTGAGGTCCTGAGTTCGACTCCCAGCACCGCAAAAATGGGAGAAGGGCCTGGCAACCACTCCCAAGGCAATCCTGAAACAGTCAGCCACTGAAAACCCTATGAGGGTCGCTATGAGTCGAATACCGACTCAACAGCACCTAACAACAACAACAACAACAACATTATTTCTTCAGTATTCATTTCCAGCAATATGCTTCAAAAACGCCAATTCTTCTCCTGTCTCCATTATTCAATGTCCAGCTTTTACAACCGTATTATGCGAATGAAAATAGCAGGCATGAGAGTCAAGCACACGTTCGTCTTCAGTGTCACATCTTTACTTTTCAGTACTTTAAAGAGGTCTTTTGCAACAGCTTTTCCCAATGAAATGCATCTTTGGATTTCTTGACTGCTGCTTCCATGGGTATAGATTGTAGAACCAAGAAAAGCAAAACCTTGGAAAACCTCAATCTTTCTCCATTTATCATGAAGTTGTATACTGACCCGGTTGTTAAGGATTTTTGTTTTGTGGATGTTAAGGTGCAATCCATACTGAAGATTGTGTTCTTTGATCTTCATCTGTAAATGTTTCAAATCTTCTTCCCTTTCAACAAGGAGAGTTGTGTCATCTGCATAACGAAAGTTACTAATGAGTCTTGCTCCAATCATACTGCTGTGTTCTTCTTCATAAAGTCTAGGTTCTTGGATTATTTGCTCAGTGTAGAGATTGAAGAGATGGTGAAAGGATATAGCCCTGATGCACACCTTTCTTGACTTTAAATCTGGCAGTGTTTTCTTGTTTTGTTCGAATGACTACCTCCTGGTCCACCTACTGATTCCTCATGAGTATAATTACGTGCTCTGGTATTCCCGTTCTTCACAGTGTTATCCATAATTTGTTATGATCCACAGGGTCAAAGGCCTTTACATAGTCAATAAAACATAGATAGAGATCATTCTGGTATTCACTGCTTTTGGTTAATGTCCATCTGACATCAGCAATGATGTCCCTGGTTCCCAGCCCTCTTCTGAATCCAGCTTGATTTTCTAGCAGTTCCCTCTGTCTTTATATTGCTGCAATTGCTTTGGGTGTTCTTTAGCAAAATGTTGCTCATGTATGATTTTAATTATGTTATTTGATAGTTTCTGCATTCAGTTGGATTCCCTTTCTTGGGAATATGCACAAATATATATCTCTTCCTCTCAGTTGACCAGATCGTTGTTTTCCAAATCTCTTCACATAAACAAGTAGCACCTCCAGTGCTGCATCTGTTTGTTGAAATATCTCTATTGGTATTCCATCAATACCTGGAGCCAGTGCCTTCAAGGCGGCTTCCACTTCTTCCTTCAGTACCATTAGTTCCTGATCATATGCAGCCTCTTGAAATGTTTGGTCATCCATCAATTCGTTTCGGTATGATGACTCTGTGTATTCTATCTTCTTTTGATGTTTCCTGAATCATTTATATTTTCCCTATAGAATGCTGCTTGAATTTTTTCTTCAGTTCCTTAAGCTTGAGAAAAACAGAGTGTTTTTCTACCCTTTTGGTTTTCTGTCTCCAGCTCTTTGCACATGTCATTATAATATTTGATTTTGTCTTCTTGAGCGGCCCTATGACATCTTTTGTTTAGTTCCTTAACTTCATCATGTCTCCTTTTGGTTTTAGCTGTTCCATGTTCAAAAGCAAGTTTCATGTTCTCTTCTGACATGTAATTTGGTCTTTTCTATTTTTCCTATCCTTTAAATAACCTTTTTCGTTCTTCATGAACAATGTCTTTAATATTATGCCACAACTTGCCTGGTCTTCTGTCATCAGTATCTAATGCATTAAACCTGTTCTTTTTTTTTTTTTTTTTTTTAGA
>VMDO01023425.1:0-31638 GCA_007922755.1 Pedetes capensis | reverse complement strand
ACCTTGAGTATATCCCACCTGAGTTCAGAGACCACCTGAAAAATAGGTTTAATGCATTAGACACAAATGACAGGAGACCAGAAGAGTTGTGGCATGACATAAAAGATATCATTCAAGAAGGAAGCAAAAAGTTCTTAGAAAGACAAGAAAAAAAGAAAAGACCAAATTACATGTCCAAAGAGACACTGGACCTTGCCCTTGAACGTGGAGCAGCTAAAGTAAAAGGAAGACATGATGAAGTTAAGGAACTAAACAGAAGATTTCAGAAGGCAGCTCGAGAAGACAAAGACAAATATTATAATGACATGTGCAAGGAGCTGGAGGCAGAAAACCAAAAGGGAAGAACATGCTCTGTGTTTCTCAAGCTAAAGGAAGTGAAGAAAAAATTCAAGCCTCGAGTGGCAGTAGTGAAAGATTCTACAGGGAAAATATTAAATGATGCAGGAAACATCAAAAGAAGAAGGAAAGAATACACAGAGTCATTCTACATGAAAGAATTGGTAGATGACCAACCATTCCAAGAGGTTGCATATGAAGAGGAACCAATGGTGTTGAAGGACGAAGTGGAAGCTGCCTTGAAAGAACTGGCGAAACACAAGGCTCCAGGAATTGATGGGATACCAATAGAGATGTTTCAACAAACAGATGTAGCACTGGAGGTGTTAACATGTTTGTGCTAACAGGTTTGGAAAACAGCTACTTGGCCAACTGACTGGAAGAGATCCATATTTGTGCTTATTCCCAAAAAAGGGGATCCAACTGAATGTGCAAACTATCAGACAATATCATTAATATCACACACCAGAAAAATTCTACTAAAGATCATTCAGAAGTGACTGCAGCAGTATATAGACAGGGAATTACCAGAAAATCAAGCGGGATTCAGAAGAGGGCAGGGAACCAGGGACATCATTGCTGATGTCAGGTGGATATTAGCTGAAAGCAGAGAATATCAGAAAGATGTCTATTTATGTTTTATTGACTATGCAAAAGCATTTGATTGTGTGGATCATAACAAATTATGGATAACACTTTGGATAATGGGAATACCAGAACACCTAATTGTGCTCATGAGAAATCTGTATATGAACCAGGAGGCAGTTGTTTTAATAGAACAAGGAAACACTGCATGGTTTAAAGTTGAGAAAGGTGTGCGTCAGGGCTGTATACTTTCACCCTATCTCTTCAGTTTATATGCTGAGCAAATAAATCGAGAAGCTGGACTTTATGGTGAAGAACGTGGCATCAAGATTGGAGGAAGACTCATTAACAACCTGCGTTATGCAGATGACACAACTCTGCTTGCTGAAAGTGAAGAGGATTTAAAACATTTACTGATGAAGATCAAAGATGATAGCCTTCAAAATGGGTTGTGACTAAACATCAACAAAACAAAAATCCTTACGACTGGGTCAGTATGCAACTTCACAATAAATGGAGAAAAGATTGAGGTTGTCCAAGATTTTGCTTTGCTTGGCTCTATAATCAACACCTGTGGAAGCAGCAGTCAAGAAATCAAAAGACGCATTGCTCTAGGAAAAGCTGTGGCAAAAGATCTCTTTTAGAGTATTGAAAAGGAAAGATGTCACATTGAAGATGAAGGTGCATCTGACTCATGCCATGGTATTTTCAGGGGCATCATATGGTTGTGAAAGCTAGACATTGAACAAGAGAGACAGAAAAAGAATTGATGCTTTTGAATTGTGGTGCTGGAGACGTCTATTGAATATACCATGGACTGCCAAAAGAACCAACAAATCTGTCCTAGAAGAACCTAGAAGAACTACCAGAGTGCTCCTTGGAAGCAAGAATGGCCAAACAGCATCTTACATATTTCGGACATGTAGTCAGGAGAGGTCAATCCCTGGAGAAGGACATCATGTTTGGGAGACTGGCAGGTCAACGCAAAAGAGGGAAACCCTCCACCAGATGGATTGACACAGTGTCTGCAACAATGGGCTTAAACATAAATAAGATCGTTTGCTTGGCACAGAATCAGGAAGTGTTTCGATCTGCTGTACATAGGGTCGCTATGAGTCAGACTTGACTCAACAGCACCTAACAACAACAACAACATTAGACCAATAATTTATCTTCATTCTAATGGGAAGTTATTCTCTACTTAATTGCAGCTTTATTACTTCAGAATCTGAGAAATTTCAAGTGTTTGGAATGTATGATAAAAAAATAGTGCTTTTCACTGTACATGCCTCTATTTATACTCTCTTTTTTCTGTATCATAAATCCTATAACTTTTATTGGCTCATTTTCTATTTTTTATAAGCATATTCTGGACTTGACATGCTTAGCCAGAGAAATAGCCTTAGTTATTACTCATGCTTCAGTTCTAATTATTTAACTTGGAGGTGATATTTTGGAAACATCTGATGGAAAGCCAAGTCTACTCTCCCCTCTCATAAAACGATATTGCACTCCAAGCATACCCTTAATTAGCTTTTCTTTATTTTTGAGATGATCCTTTTCTCTAGTAATGATCCATGATTATTTATATACTAACTCAATATCTGCTGTCAAAAGCCCATGTATATTTATAAGTGAAATCTCATTTCCTTTTACAACTAATAAGCAAGATGAGTTCTCAATGCAGCTCCTTTGTTTGGTAAAGAAGTCCACTCCTCACTTTGAGTCTAGTTTCTCTTGCTAAAATCACCTCCAGAGGCTGTGACTGGAAGCCTTTAAAATGGCCCCGGAGGTCCTGGGCCCTGGGGATATTCACACTCAGTGCACTCACTTACCTTGCATGTGAATTGGACTTACTGACCCACTTGTAAATAGACTGCTGAGGGAACAGTGGGGTGTCTCTTCTGAGACTGGTTACAAAAAGCCTGGCTTCTGCCTTGGCACCTTCTCTGCACTTCTTGCTCACTTGCCCTGAGAGAAGACAGTTGACATGAGGGAGCTCCTCTGTGGAGAAGTCCATGTGTTGAGGAGTTGAAGGAGGCTTCTAGCCAACAACCAGAGGTTCTTCTTTCACTACACTGTGAGAAAATTAATCCTGCACACATAGGCAAGAGAGCTAGAAGCTCAGCCTCTCCCAGCTGAGCCTCCAGATAAGATGGCAGCCCTGATGGTGCCAGCTCCTGAGACACCCAGCTAGACCACACCAGCTTTGTGACCCACAGAAACATGGACAATGAATGTTTGTTGTTTGAAACCGCTGAATTTGGGGGTAATGGGTCATGCAGCAGTAAATAACAAATACAGACTAGTAAGGGAAATCATCTCCCTTCACCTCTGTTTTCATATGATAAATTTCTGCCTAGGGCATTCTTTCCTCTGGATGTTAATTCAGTTGCTCACACAAGGTTTTCTCTAAGTTCCTGTTCAAAGGCAGGAAGTGACAGTTACCACTTTTGTTCATAATTTCATCACAAGTGCTTACCTAGCACAGTGGCTGGCACCTAGACAGATGATAACTTACATTTTCTGAATTTGACCCTATGTTCTTTTCTGCTTGTCCTGGTCACCTTACTCCCTACTCTCTAGGTTGCCATTCCTTTTAGGATTCAGACCTGCTTGTCTAATTGCTTTGACCTTTCTCTCCTTTAACCTGCTGTCTCTCCTCTGGAATTTCAACACTCCTATCTCATTTGGCACCTAACAATCTCATTTGGCACTGGGATTTAGCTCAGTTGGTAGAGCACTGCTCTGCAGTCTCTGAGGTCCTGAGTTCGATTCCCAGCACCACAAAAATGGGAGAAGCACGTGGCAACCCACTCCCAAGGCCCAAAACAATCAGCCATTGAAAACCCTATAAGGGTTGCTATGAGTTGGAAATGACTCGATGGCACCTAACAACAACAATTATCTCATTTGAGGCAAATCAGTATCTGCCTCCTCAGTCCCTGCAGCAGAGCTGAGTCCATGTGGACTCTGCCCATTCCTGCCTGGATCAGGAAGCAGCTCCCAGAGCTGGAAAGACTGTGCTGCTCTCTTTCTGCCTGAGACAGCCACCTGGCCCCTCTCCAGCTAGAGGGGGAAGGAACTGTTTGTTGCTTTGTTGTGGTTCATTTTAAAAGTGAAACATAAATAAATAATTGAGGCCAGGAGGGGCTGTAGGTTAAGCCTGAGGCCATGTTGAAATTTAGAAGCAAAATCACTAGAACTCAGTTTTCCTGAAAGAGGAAACATCATACCAGAGATTCAGATTTGGATCTTGGTTCCACCAAATTGTGTGAACTTATGGAAATTATTCAACCATTTCCTGTCAGCTCCTCATCTGTAACATGTTCATAATTTCTACCTCACTGAGCTTCAGGTGTAATTCTTGATCTAGTATTTTGTCCATTTAATATTTCATGTCATAGCTAGAACTCTTTGTAATAGGTTCACTTCATATTTATAATGATAACATAAACTTTCTATTTTGGGTGATAAATATAGCAAGAACATGATATATTTGTTTTTAATAATTGATATTACTGCTAGCACCTTCTATCTATTCCTTTATTAAGATTCCAATAAAAGCAACAAAAATGTTACTTCTCCCTAACATCTGAACTTTCTACTTGCATTTATTTGCTATACTGTCATAAATGGAATCAAATTATAATGTACCATAATGTTGATGATTGGAGGATAAATTAACTACACTATTTCTAAATTTGTAGTTCAGAAATAAAATTTTGTTTGAAACCATATTTTCAAATCAAAATAAGCCTTCTTCAATCTAAATAAAAACACTGCTAAAATAATCATGCATGCATAAGAAGGAAGACTAAAGCACTCGAATTATCTTGTAAGTTCAGGTTGGCAGAAACGCAACCATGCAAGTCAAATAATTTTATATTGTTTGTATTTTTTTCAACTTAAGCAGTATATACTCTAAGAGTTTCTTTGGCAAAAATTTAATGTTAAAACAAATAAGACATAATATATAAAGATTGCTAGGCTTAGAGGGTTATTGTGTGCATGTGTGGTGCTTGGGGGTTGTACTCTGGGCCTCACACATACTTTGTAAGTGCTCTACCACTGAGCTGTACCCCCAGGCCCTTTTGAATTTTTTATTTTGAGACAGGGTCTCATCTCTGGCCTTGAACTTGAAATCCTCCTGCTTCCACCTCCTGAGTTGTTGGGATTACAGGCATGTGCCACCCTGCCTGGCTTTTGGTCTTAGAGGGTTTAAGGAGTTATATGTAATATAGAACTGGGCACTGAGGAGATTTTAGAGACTGTGTAGTTCATACAAAAGGAAGCCAGGTCCACAGAGGTTAAGTTGCTGCCCAGTTAAGGACAGAGCCAGGATGCTGTCTCAGGTCCCTGTCTTTAACAGTATAGGATTCTATTTGTGACATCAAGCTGCCTTTCAGGTCTGCGTTGGTCTTTTTGAAAGGATGCACGCACCACGCTAATAGCAACAGGACTGTTATGTGCTCCTACCTCTTCCTGGGACTGGTTGAACTGCTGTATTAGCTGTGTTTGTGCCAGCATTACTCTTTCCAGTTCATCTGACTTCTGTTTCATTTCCTTCTTCAAGTTTTCTGAAACGGAATCATTACTGTCAATTTCCTTCTTCAGGCGAAATTCATATTCAGCAACCAAATTTTTAAGGGTTTCAATTTCTTTTTTCTTTGACTCAGATTCTTCAGCGGATCTCCGATGGGATTCATGGAGTTTTTCTTCAAGTGTAGTCACCTCCAGCCTAAGGTCGCTAGTAGCGCCTGCGATTAAGTCAGATATCTGTAAGATAAATCTCACATTAGTTTGTAGCCAACTGTTTCTAGGTAGCCACAGAGCTCCTGTGGCTTTTAAGAGTTGTATTTGAACAAATCAGTGCATGTGTCTAACCACATGAAAAACGAATCCTATGACATACGTAGGCCTTCGAGATTTTCTTTTGACAAGTTAACACATTTAAATTTTTCCACCTGAAATGGTATTGCATTAATCAGTTGGGCCCCCTTAGAGATACATAAATCTCTGTGACTGTATTGGGCTGCCCAGGACAGCTCACATCCTGACAAGTAGATCAGGGACCTTAGTAGGTTGGCTTTAAGATCTCAAAATGCCTGATGTTTGGAGACACAGGAAGGAGAGCAACACAGTTCTACTCTCTCATACACTAGTAAGTTTTCCTTTGATATATATTTTTTTCTCTCTTGTATATAATGGCTGGAGGTATCCCAGGCACTCCATCTTCTGCAGCAGCCCTGCCACGTTGAACTACTTGTTATGACAGAAATCTGTGTCATCCGATGTGGTGGCCACCAGCTGCATGAGTAACAATTAAATACTTAACAGTTAAATACTTAACAATTGCCTCTCAAAAAAGAATTTCTATCTAATTTCCATAGTGTAAATATCCTTGCCATGGCTACCAATGTGATACCACAGATCTCTGGGTGAGGAAGAGATCCACATTTGATAAGCACTTGAAAGCCAGTACTGGCTATCAGGCACTTGAAATGTAATGAGGAACTGAATATTAAATTTTATTAAATCTTACTGAATTTAATTGAAATATAAGTAGACACATGTAGCTACTATAATGGATAGTGTAGCACCAGAGAACACCAGAAATCCGTGAAAATGTGCTGCTTGTCAAGGTTGAAACTCTAGACAAACAAATGAGAATAACTTGGAGAAGCCTTTCCTCATAGCATGAAATCTTTCAAAGGGAAGACTTTTCTTTCTTCTCAAAAAACAAAACAAAGAACAGAAAAACTAGGAAGAATGGAGCTACTTTTGATGAAACATATCCTTATTACTTATGTTACAGTATTGTCATATTACAAATATTAGGCAAACAAAAAACTAGCCCACAAAGAATCTGGAAAACATTCATGGACCAAAGTTCCAAGGACTTTGTGAACTATTACTTAAAAAGAGTTATGTATCCAAAATTTGTTTCAAATGTTAAATTTACATAAGGAATGACTTTTGGGACAATTGTATTCACCATGATTAACCATTTTATAAATTAATATTCTAGGAATTTCAACTAATCCAGAAGGGAAGAGGGGTCACTGCTGGGTCTGAACAATGGTTTCCATCACTTGGAGAAGAGCTGACACTGAAATAGAGAAGTTACCCAAAAGAGAGGAGCATCACATGGCCACAAGTATGTTCTGAGTTTTTAAAAGGGAGTCAACATTCAAAAACCAGGAGATTTTACTTACCAAATTTGGACTTAGGACTCTCTTGAGAAAGCACACCATCTAGACTTCCTGCCCATGGCACGGCAAGCCACCCAGGACTGCAACGGCAGTGGTGAGATGAGAGGAGAACAGAAAGGGGACACAGTGGAGCTTTTGGCCCTGGGGCGGGGGGAGTGAGAGGCCAGGACTGTCTAGGGGAGGCCAGAAGCTCAAGTGAGCTGAGGCTCCAAGTTCACGGCACATGTTCCATTGTCTTAAATAGGCCTTCACTTACAAAATCACAAACTCAAAGGTGAAATTATCAAGAATTTCAAGGCAATGTCTGTAGAGCATTAAATCCAAAGCATAAGACCTTTCTGAGTGTGGTACTCTGTGCTACTACATTGGTTGTAGACCCATGTAGCTTGTCCCACTTACTGTTCACAGTGAACTATTGAAATGGCTGTCCTGTATCTCCTTCACACAAACATAGTACATGAGCTTTTTTATGTGTTGCTGAATTCAGTTTGCCAGAATTTTGTTGAGAATTTTCTACCTGTGTTCATCAGGGAAACTGGTCTGCAGTTCTATTTCTTTGAAGTGTCCTTGCCCAGTTTTGGTATCAGGGTGATGGTGGTTCTACAGAATGAGTTTGGGAGTGCCCCTTCATTTTGTACTTCATGAAATAGTTTGAGGAGAATAGGTGTTAACTCTGCTTTGAAGGTTTGATGGAATTCTGCTGTGAAACCATCAAGTCCTCAGCTCTTCTTTATTGGGAATATTTTTATTAGCTTTTCTTTTTCAGTGTATGTAATGGGTTTAGATTGCTTATGTCCTCTGGGCTTAGTTTTGGTAAAATGGTATGTGTTAATAAATTTACCCATTTCTTCTGAATTTTCATTTTTTGTGAGTACAATTTTTCACACTATTCTCTGATGATTTTCTGGATTTCATTAGTATCGGTGGTTATGACTCCATTCTCACCTCTAATTTTTTCAGTTTTGGCCTTTTCTTTCTTTGAATTGTGTTTCTAGATTCTATTTGGGATATGTCTGCCTTGATCTTGATAATTTCTGTCTGAGTGCTCCTTTTTGGATTGGCTTGTTGTTGGCTTTCTAATTCCTTGGATGTGTCGTTAAGTTATTTACTTAGGCTTTCCCTAACTTATTGATGAAGGTGCTTGTGGCAATGAACTTCTCTCTCAGAACTGCCTTTGCTGTATCCTGTAAATTTTGGTATGATGTGTTCTCATCCTCATTTGGTTGCAGGAATTTTTAAAATTTCCACTTTAATTTCTTTGATAACCCAGTGATCATTTAGTAGTGTATTATTTAGTCTCCATGAATTTGTAAAGTTTCTGACATTCTTCTTGTTTTTGAGTTCTAATTTCATTCCATTGTGATGTGACAAGGTACAGGAGAAGATTTTTACCTTTTTGTATTTGTTGAGGCCATTTTTTATGGTCTATCTTAGAAAAAGTTCCATGCGGTGCTGAGAAGAATATATATTCCTCATCAGATGGATGGAATATTCTGAAAACCTCTGTAAGGTCCACTCGGTCTATAGTACAATTTCAGTTCATTGTTTCTCTGTTTAATTTTTGTTTTGATGACCTGCCTCTTAGTTTAAATGGAGTACTGAGATCTCCCATAATTACTGTGTCTGGACCAATATGTTCTCCTTTATTACCAATAAAGTTTCTTTTATGAAGCTACATACTCCTGCATTTGGAGAGTGTATATTAAGTAACATTATGGGTCCCTGGTTGGTTGTTCCTTTTAGTAATATGTAATGTCCTTTTTTGTCTCATGTGATTAGTTTGAAATTGAAGTCTAATGTATCCAAAATTAGTATCACAGCTCCAGATTTTTTCTGTTTCCCCCTGCTTGGTATATTGTTTTCCAACCTTTAATTTTCAACCTTTTATAGTCTTTATGGGTTAGGTGAGTCTCTTGAATGCCACATATCGAGGGTTTGTATTTTTTCATCCAATTGGCCAGTCTATTTCTCTTGATTGACGAGTTAAGACTGTTTACACTGAGAGTAATTATTGAGAGGTGCTCATTACTCTGCATCAATTTCCTAACAGGTGATGACAACATCATTTTGAGATTTCTTAATTCCACCACATGGAAAGGGATTTTCCTTATGTACCCACTTGCTTAAAGCCAGCAGGTCTAGGTGAGGTGTTTCCATGCAGCATCCCTCTGGCAAAGATGGCGGCAGGATGTCCTGGCGCTCTCTCAGGCTGGACTGGGTTTCAGGGTACACTCAGAGACCTGCCCTGTGTGGTGCACCACCAGTGCTGCACCAGCAGGGTGGCGGCACATCACCTCTGGTTGTTTTGAGGCTTGTACTCCCCTGCAGAACTCACATGCACTGAGGTCTCCCCTTAGACTGCACAGCACAAACCCTGGTGGCAGATGGCGATGAGTGGAGTCTCTGATGCCACCCTCGCTGGTGCATCCTGACTTTGGGGCTCACTTGCTAATCCCACGCTGCAGTGGGCAGAATGATGGCGTGTCACACCCAGTAGATCTGAGGCCTGTGCTCCCACACAGAACTCACACCGCACCATACTCCTATCACACACTGTGCAACCAGTGCTTCTGAGGCAGGGAGATGGCAGGATTATGCTGCTGGCACCAACTGTACTTGTTGCCCCCTGGGGCTCACTCACCAGACTCTTTCTGTGAAAAGTGCTGCCAGTGCCTTGCCAGCAGGATGTTGGCAGGTCTCCAGGGCTGTGCTCAGTGGCTGATCCGAGCTCTATGCTCCTGTGTGGATTTTCCCTGCTCTCTTAGGATGAGGGCTGTTTCCCCTCCCGCACTGGAAGCCATGTCTGAAGGTGTGTCTTGATCAGTCATTCTGCATGTTCAGCTCTGTTCTGCTATCTGGGACCAACCAACATTCTCCATTGTGGATCCTGTGCTTCTTCAGACATTTTTCCTATGGAAAAGACTCCATTCCTTCCTATTCTGATCCGTTTGTTTTACCATATCACACAGAGGCTGCCTTTAACCTACCATCTTAAACCGCAAGCTCATTATCATTTGATGTTGGATATATGAGGTGTTGGAATATCTAGGGATTTAGAGTCTGTATACAGTATGCAGACTAGTATACTAATAACTAGTATATATTTATACTAGTTATTAGCCATTTAATTTATGCTATCTTAAAGGTAAGTTTATTTTAGTAGAAAATAATCCATACACAGCTGGAATGTATGCTTATGTAATTTACCCGAACTATCCATTCTGAAGAATAGCCAAACTATTTTACCTGTCTGGCTAAATCTGAGGCATGGTGACCATGTGAAAAGCTCCTGGAGGTGTAGCAGCTCCTGTAGTAGTCTTAGGAGGAAATAGCAACATCTGTAGTCTCAAACACATTACATAATGATGAACATAATAATTACACACCCTCATTTGTAGTTCTTCTTGTTCTTTCTTATACTTTTGGATTATTTTCTGGTGTTTTTCCTTTTCAATATCAAGTTCTAGTTTTGCCTCCTCCTTAAAGAGAAGGGCTTGCTCTTGGAACTCAACTAAATGTTGGGCTCTTTCCTTGGCAAGTTCAGCTTCAATCTGGAAAACAGCATTTAACACATATTTAAAACCATTGTACCTTAAAATAAGTATTTCAATCTTATTTTCAGACTCTAAATCTTTAAAAATTTGAACATGAGGTTTTAAATTAAACTATTTAAGGAATTCTAACTTAAAACTTAGGACAGAAAAATTGTCCTTGGGCCAAATACTACAAGACCTATGACCTTCTAAAATTAAAACAAAACAAAACAAAACAAAAAAAAACAAATAGAGAAGTTAGCACTGTATATCATGACAATTTTCAGAAATACTAAAAGCTGAGTCATTTATACTTAAATGACTAACAGCATAGTCATTTAGACTGTAAACTCAGTCCTCACCAGTAACCCATAAGGGAAACCCACATATGCTTATCAGAGTTTGATGCCTTTGTTCTATATTTACCTGAAAATTCAGAGGAGATGCAAAGTATTGTTGATTTTTCAAATGGCCCCTTCTTGATGGAGGTCATAGAAAGTTTTGGAGTCACAGATTGTCATTTGAGTCACTTTAATGTGATTGAGTCTGCAGCCATAACACCCTGGCAACTGATCCCACCTGATCTCAAAAGCTAAGCACGGTTGGCCTGGTTAGTCCTTGAATGGGAGACTGCTTGGGAATACCAGGTGCTGCAGGGTAGGGAGAAAGACCTGGCAATCCATTCCCGAAACAATTCGTCATTGAAAACCCTATGAATAGCAGAGAAGCACTGACAATAGTGCCAGGCATGGCACAGTGTCAGGGAATTTTTTCTTCTGTTGTACATAGGGTCGCTATGAGTCAGACCCAACTTGATGGCACCTAACAACAACAATGTGATTGAGACTGGAAGGATGATTAAGGGAAAACATAGACAGTGATGCCTATATCTATATTTTGACTCAGATAGAATCTTCAGTGCTGGAAGGGAATATAGAAATCCCCTTGTTCAATCTCTCATACTTCTGTAAATAAACAAGGACTTTGGTTTGAGATGCAATACAGTTTAAAGCCTGGCTCTAAATCCTGGCACTGCTGCTTGCTAGCTGTGTGATCTTAAGTTTGTGACTATAACCTCTCCTAGTGGGGTCACAACTAGTTCCCTGAGGAGCCATTATGAGGATTAAATGAGGAAAAACATCTGTGTAAAGTTCTAGCATGAAAAGGAATTCAATAGTCAGTGGAGATTACCTCCACACTCCAGCCCTTCGGTCTCTGCTGCAGAATCTACACCAAAGTACTGTCTGCTGTGTGACTGACACCTCCAGAAACCACAACCCACTCCTCCTCCAGCAGGAGTTTCCACTTCTGACAAAACTAAGCATTAGGTAGTTTTTCCTTTGGTTGAGCCAACATCTTCCTGTGTGTGTTTTTTAACCATTGGTTTTGGCTCTGTCTAGTAGAGCAAGAGAGAACAAACCTATGAGTCCTGGAGTCGTTCCTGATGCAGAGTTCATTTACTGAGATTAAGAAGAGATGCCAGGATCAGACTGGCTCTAGATTTACATTTTGCTCTGCCAAGATTATAAACTATCATGGGGTACTCGCCAGGTAAACTTGGAAAAATCTTTCAACCCTTACTGCCTGTGACAAGTGTGATTCTGGCCATGGAGAATTTCTCAAGGGAACACCAAAACCAGGGTTCCAGGACACAGAAAGTTTGCCAAGAAAGTACACAGGAAGTCCTTCAAAGTAAATGAAATGACCGAGAAGATGAGCCCCAATTGTGGGGTCAGTGGGATTTATTGTACTGGGGCTGGAACTGAGCATCTTTCCCAACACAAAGTCATTATCTTTATACTTAATGCAGGGAGCATTGTGGCTCTCTCACAATAACTTTCTGGACTGTTTGTGTTAAAGGCTGCTGCTGATCTTTTAAAAATCTTATAGAATTGTTCACCTTGATTGTTTTCACATTGCTAAAGACAAGGAAAGCCTTAGGAGCACTGACAAAAAAGAATAGACACTTTTGTGAACATCAGGTACTGATGGACACTTATCTCCTGGTAGCCATTTAGACAACTCACAGGTGTCTCCATAAACTGCATGGCACAGGCGTCCTGATACAACACCCTCCCGCAAAACCTATTTCTCCCCTGCCCTCTCTGTGTTGGAACACGATGGCCACCATCGATCCAGTTATTCAAGTTAGTGGCAAGAGCATCATCTCACACCTCCCTTTCCCCTACCCTCCACACCCAACAAAAGATGTCTTGAATCCATCCATTTCTCTACATGTCTCCTTCCACCACCCTCGTTTTGCCTTCCATCAACTCCTGACCTGCCTTCTTATTTCCACTCTGGCCTTTCTCCAATCCATACTACACATAGCACAGTGTTCTTTACAAAATATAAATTCTTTTATTCACTCTTAGAGGTTTCTCAATGCCTTAGTAAGTTATCTGAACTTCCTGCATGCCTTTTCACTGCACCACCACTAGCCCATATCACATCTTTCTATGAATTGACAAGGCACCCCTTTTGTTAGCTGAAAACAATCTCACGCCAGATGCAGGACTTGGTAAGCAAAGCACAGGCTGGATTCCAGCTCCTGTTGCCCTCTTGGCCAGGGTTCTGGGCAGGGAGCAACCTAAACTCCATATACGGAAGCCCTGACTTCCACAACTTTCCTCATTTGATCACTTTGTTTCATCGATACAGACATAAGAACATAGGAAAGGAGAAAACTGAATGCAAAGTATTTGGGAAAGTTGGGAGGCATAACTTTAACAATTAATAGTTCACAAGATGAGAAATAGAACTGCCATATGACCCATCTGGGAATATACCCAAAGGGAGACACATCATCATGCCACAGGGACATCTGCGCCTCCATATTCAATGCAGCACTCTTCACAAAGCAAGGAAATAGAAACAACAAAGGTGCCCGTCAACAGAAGAATGGATAAAAAAATTATGGTATCTATACACAATGGAATACTACTCAGCAATAAAAAAAATGAAATAATGTCATTTGCAGTAAAATAGATGGAACTGGAGAACATCATCTTAAGTGAATGAACACAGGCTCAAAAAGAGAAATACCATATGTTCTCATTCACATGTGGGAGCTGAATCTTACTTAAAGGAAGAAAAAATCCTGTACATAAGTTGATATATAAAAAATGCACAATTAAACTTCAGGAAGAAGTGACAATATAAAGAATAGAAAGAAGGGAGGAACTACCAGGGGGAAGTCAAGATTGTGGAAGGTGGCATGGAGAGGAGGGTCAATGTAGACGGATAAACAGGGAGAGAATAATCTCAGTGTAAACAACACAACTTCATGAGTACATTGGAAATATACGGGAATAAAACCCAAATATGCATTTGAGTTTTACTACCTATTATCCATAACGCTCCATAAACCTTGTGAGTTCATGAAAGTGTAGCCAGAAGTGATGTAATGGTTGCATAATGGAAAAAAGCCAATTCTGTATTACTCTGCACCCTACCATCATTTACTAATAAAAGGAGAAAAAAATAGTTCACAAGATTCTCTGAAACTAATTTTTGTGTGTGTGTGAAAATGCAATTTAAACATTTTTGCCCATCCTTACTTGGGGGAGGGCTGGGGACTGAACCCAGGATTTTTGCCATACTAGGCAAGTGCTCTACTACTAAGGTACACTGTCAGCTCCTTAACTTTTTTTTTTTTTTAGAAGCTCAAGAAAAATGTGTACTTAGGTACTAAACAGGAGTAGGACCTGGAAGCTCACTCCTTCAAAAACCAATCAGCCATTGAAACCCTATGAATAGCAGAGAAACACTTGATATAGTGCTTGGCATGGCACAGTGTCCAGGAGTGTTTCATCTGCTGTACATAGGGTCACTATGAATCAGACCTGACTTGAAGGCACCTAACAACAACCACAAGGTACTTAAATATTGAGTGTTTCTTCTTTTGTGCCTGCCTTCTTTCTTTTCTCTTCCCTTCCTTTCCCTTCCTTTCCTTTCCCTTTCCTCTCTCTCCCTCTCTCTCCCTCTCTCTCTCTCTCTCTCTCTCTCTCTCTCTCTCATTCTCTTTCTTCTTTCTCTTCTCTTTTCTTTTCAAACCTATGTGGTTAGTTGGTAGAGTCCAATAGTTATTTTAGGACAAAACATATCTTTCAAAATATGGACTGATTGCTTGAAATAAGAAAATGAGAATGTACCCAAAGTAGGTAGGACAAGCAAACTATAAATTAGACGACAGAAGGACTTTGGAAGAACCTCTTTTTTAAAAAGTTCTTTAATTTTACTGTTGGGGAAGAGATCATTTAGGAAATGAGTATGGTCCCGTGATATTGATGAAACAAAGGAAGCATTCATGGAGGAAAAGGTAATGGCTAATGGCTTGAATGCACAGAATGTTCTGCTCTCCCTGAGTTAGATAAGGGAGAGAAAAAGAGAAAGGAATATATGGGGAATGGGAAAGAAAAAGCATGTTAGGGAGAAAGGAGAAGAGTGATCGACTACCACTGATTTGATTTTTAATTTGCACAACCTGAGAAAGAAAAGCAAAGGGATCAGCTTCAGATAGGATTTCTAAAACTTTTGGGGAGCTATACTGGGATACCAAGAGCCACCTGAATGTGTTCATACCATAGCACAAGACTACTGGTTTGTTCATGATCTGATTAATTTGAAGGAAATGATAAGCCCCTAAACATACTGATTTGCCTAAGGAGTATATTACTTGACACTAAGAAAATAAGTTCAAACCAAATTGTACGCATTTTTTAAAAAATATAAGCCATTACAGTATCTTAGATGGCCAGATCTATGTTTTATGCAAAATAAATGATTTTGGTGATGGTGCACATATAAAACACAAACCACTGTATATAGTAACTAATAGTAATTTTGATAACTGTGGGAAGATACTGATTTGTGATAAATAAAGCATAAATATTATACAAACTCAAGAATTACACAAAGTAAAATTGTTATCTGTATACACATTCCAGGTTTTAATTATTTTGTGTTTACTCATCTATATCCCCCATCTCCTTGGTGAAGGCTGCCTGATAACATTAAGCATTCTGGGAACTGCTCTTCTTTAATTTCTTTTGTATTTACTATTGAAATGTATAATTAGTATTTTAGAAAATCTGTACCTAATACTGATGTGCAAAATACCACCTTTTCACTAAGTGTTTTCCAAGTGAAATCTTTGTGGTTGATTTTGTCATTATTACTTTATGTTCATGGAGCCAACAACCAAATTAAAACATAATCACAACCAGCATGGTGGCACATGCCTGCAATCCCAGCAACTTGGGAGGCCGAAACAAGAGGTCATGGGTTTGAAGCCAGAGGCAGCCTGTGTAACTTAGTGAGACCTTGTCTCAAAATAAAATAATAAAAAATGGGCTAGGGGTGCAGCCCAGTGGTAGAGCCCATGCAAAGTATGTACAAGGCCCTAGGTTCAACTCCCAAGAACTGCAAAAAATAAAATAAAATAAAAATAAATGTAAAAAATTACTTGTTACTCACTATCTTTAAAACCAGTGGGAATCTCAGATGCCAAAGCAGGAAATCAGATAAATTATTTGGATCTGATGACATGCACATATCAGTTTTGAAAATGTATCTCCTAACAAGAAATCGTCTATTTTCCAAACAGTTAAAAACAAATATTAGTTGAAAATTATTTTTCCATTGTCTACAGGTGTGTGGTGGGGTGGTGGTGCTGGGAATCAAACCTAGGGCCTTGAGCATGATTAGGCAAGTGCTCTAACACTGAGCTACATCCCCAGACTTCCACTGTTTAGATTAAAGAAATAGTCTCAGAGAGATTATGTAAGATCAGAGCTAGTACAAGGTGGAGAGGGTGTGTGTATTCAGATGTTTCTGGTAGACTCTACAGCTCAGCAAGCTCAGTTTTCCCATGTGACTATCTCTCTACATGTCTACACAGCATAGTGGTAAAGGGCCTGGCTTCGTATTTATTTAGTTTTAAAATACGTGGAGATTTTCCACATAACTCTATGTTAATGATTTCTAATTTAACTCAATTGATTTCATTATGTTTAGAGGAAATATTTTGTAACACAAAATATGATCTTTCAGTGAATACTTCATGTACCCATGAGAATTATGTGTACTCTAATGTTAAGTGGGAAATTCTACAAATATCATTTATGTGAAGTTTTACAATTTCTTGAAGTAAACTTTTCATTCTCAACCCAGTTATCCCAGCCAAGAAGTAAGGTTTTATTTGTTTGTTCTCAAAAGTTCTATATACTACTTAAAATGATGTCAGTAATGCAGTTCCAAAATGTTTCTAAATGTAATATCTTGATGATAATCTAAGAAAATACTTGATTGGAATTTGTTGCACAAAAAAGTGATAGTTAATAAATGATGTGAATTGGCCATATAAGTAGTCTGGTTGTAGATTTTTTAATTACACAATTGTGACTGAATAGTAATATTGTGCATTTGGAACCAACTTTAAAGGTCCATCATGCACATTAATTTGCTTTCTTTGCATCAAAGCAATACTTCAAATAAGCAAAAATCTATGACAATTTGTAAATACATTTATTTTAAAATGTGCCATCCTTGTTGCATAGCAACTACTGATCCTATTATGTGCTTTTTATATACTCTAAAATAATTAAGCACAGACACAAATTGCTATCTACTTTTTTAAATGCTAAAAGCATTTAAGTTATAAAGTTTATTCTAATATGTGTATTATATATTTGTAAAGGGAACATTTCATTCCTACGCAAAGGCACAGTGACCCAAGAAAGAGATGACAATGTCATATTAGTGATTCTCCTTTCTCATGAGAGAACTTTTAGGGAACTTTTTTATTCATAGTCTCAATAGTAACACAGCCAAGACATAATTATCATTCCTAGGCTCTAGTGGTCTGGATCTTGATTTACAGCTGGTTAAATAATAACATTTGTTAACAAGAAGTTGTGTCCTCTCAACAAAATGAAATGTCCATTTGCACTATAGAAAATTATGCATGTCAAAAGACATTTGTGATATAATTAATGTATTTAAAAGATATTATGGTCTTATTAAGGACTTTGGGAATATTTTATAGGGTTGTTTTCACCATCAAATTAACTTTGTATAAAGCAAGAATATAAGTGGTTTTGTATGGTCAGATACAAGCACTAACTTGATCTATTCTCTGAGTTAGCATCTCAGGATCAGGGATCAGTGAGCAGGAGTACTAGAGTGGGTCATAAACATAAAGAGATCTTCTCCAGTGAAATGTATCAGAAAACCTTGCTGTTATTGTTGTTGTTAGGTGCCGTCGAGTCGTGTCCAACTCATAGCGACCCTCATAGGGTTTTCAATGGCTGACTGTTTCGGGATTGCCTTGGGTGTGGGTTGCCAAGTCCCTCTCCTATTTTTTTGCGGTGCTGGGAATCAAACTCGGGACCTCAGAGACCGCAGAGCAGGGCTCTACCAACTGAGCTAAATCCCAGCTCTCAGAAAACCTAGTGGGGTGTAAAGACATGTGGACATGGGGAAGGCAAGAAAGTTCACCCCATCAGTCCAAGATAAGGAGCTTAGAATTTTCAGAAAAGGGAAAGGTTACAAAATCTCTATCTGTGTTAATACCATAGGAGAAATTTCTGAGTCAAAAGATAAGTCATTTACAATATCTCTTGATGCATATTGGCAAAGTGCTTTCCAAAATGTTGCTTTAATTTCCAATCCTTTAAAGAGTATGTATGAAAGACTATTTCCCTAGACCTTCACCAGAATGCCAAAACAATTCTATCAACTGGATGGGCTTAAAGATAAATCTCTCACTTTGCACCAGTAGATTGATCATCTTTTTGTTTGGTTGTTTGGCCTTTTGTTTTGGTTGTTGTTTCACGGTGCTGAGGATTGAACCCAGGACCTAGCCTATACTAGATAGATCAACTTCTTTATAAATTTTATTTCATTTTCTTTTTCAGTACTTGGGGCTTGAACCCAGGGCCACGTGCATACTTTGCAAGTATTCCATGACTGAGCCATATCCCCAGCCTCTTTTTATATTTTTTATCTTGAGACAGGGTCTTGCTAAGTTACTCAGGCTGCCTCTGGCCTTGAACCTATGATCCTCCTGCCTCAGCTCCAAAATGCTGTGATTAAAGTTGTGTGCCACCATGCCCAGCTAACTTCTTGGTAAATTTTAACACACTGATTGATAGAGATGGGGAAATGAACTAGAACAGACCACCAATTGAGTACAATTGAGGCTCATAAGAAATTAAAATTAAAGAAACCTTAGGGAAGTAGGAAAAGAAAAGTCCTGTGCTATAAAACAAGGTAAGAATGGGGCACTCATAGCAACTTTAGTCCATATCTTGCCTGTAGCCATACCACTGTGGCATCTGATCCTGTCAGATCTTGGAAGCTAAGCAGGGTCAGGCCTGGTTAGTACTTGGATGGGAGTCTGTTTGGGAAGAGAAGTTGCTGTAGGTAGGCTCAGGAGAAGGAGTTGGCAACCCACTCCCAAAAATCAGCCATTGAAAACCCTATGAATAGCAGAGAAGCAGTGACATAACTGTTTTGTCTGTTGAACACAGAGTCACTATGAGTTGGACTCTAACTCACCACCACCTAACAATAACAGTCCATATCTCAAATTTTGTTTTCACCCACATAGAACTGTAGTTATAGTAATCATTTCTATTATAGCTTGATTAGGACTCTAAAGGACAGGGGAAGAGGTACTGATTTATAGAGTACTAATACTAGGTTGGTGGAGGGGCTTAGCTCAGTTGGTAGGGCACTGCTCCGCACTTTCTGAGGATACAGGTTTGATCCCCAGTGCCACAAAAATGGGAGAAGGATGTGGCAGTCCACTCCCAAAGCAATCCCAAGGTAAATAAGCCAATGAAAACCCTATGAGGGTCGCTGTAAGTCAGATCTGACTTGACAGCACCTAACAGCAACAAGAGTACTGGCTGGGGCTGCGGTTTAGTTGGTATAGTGTTGCTCTGCACTCTCTGGGGCCCTGGGTTTGATCCCTAGCACCACGAAAATGGGAAAAGGACATGGCAACCCACTCCTGAAGCAATTCAGACATAAATCAAGCATTGAAAACCCTCTGATTAGCACAGAATCACTGACATAGTACTGGGCATGGCACAATATCGGGGAGTGTTTTGTACTGTTATACATAAGGTCACTGTGTGAGACCTGAGTCGATGGCACCTAATAACAACCAAAGAAGTACTGCCAGAGACTGTTTGAAGACTATAAATGGAAGTGACAAGTTTAGAATTGACCTGAGCCAACAACACTACCTAAAAGGATTCCATCTGTTGGATGGCAGAGTGAAGGATGCCTGGTGGAGACGGTGGCCACTGCTTGCTGCTTGATGTTACAGCTTATAGGATCTAGTCCCCAAGGAGAAGAATCCCATGGTAACTAAACAACTCTTCTAGATTTAGTCAAACAATCCAAACTCCAATGGCCATGTCTACTTCTAGAGAAAAACTTAAGACATAAGAAAACAGTGGACTGGGGTATAGCTTGGTGGCAGAGCACGTGCCTACCATGTGCGTGGCCCAGGTTTGATCCCCAGCACCAACACTAGCAACATTCCCAGACTGTTGAGAGAAAAAAAGAAAAGAAAAAAGAAAACAAATAAACAATGGCAAAACCAGAAGAGAAGGCCAGTGCAAGTTATGAATACAAGTTGTAGAAAAGAAAGAGTTGAGAAGACTTTGGCTCAGTGTGCAGGGTGGGACCCATAGGTCAAGCAGTGAGTACTGCAAGTTTATGGTAGGGCGTGATGGTTCTCACTTCTTTATGACTACAGCTGTCCATGGCCTGAGAAGGTAGGGATTAACAATTTTAAAAACATGATTTATATTATTTAAAAGTATGAAAGTCATACATACCGTTGAAACTTCAAAAAATACAGAAAAGTCCAAAGGCCAAAATCAATGCAATTGTTTTCATACTCTATGATGAGCAAACATTTCTTTGTAAATAATACCAAGCTAAATGATTATTCATTTTAGTTTCCAAATGTCCAAATTTCACAACTGAATAATTTAAAATCATTTTCCACTCTCTTATATTATTTTCTTATGAGAGTACAAAAGTCATTGGTATTTCCCTGCTTTTAAGAATGTGATCAAACGTAGATTCTGACACTTAGTGGGACAAAAGTAAACATTTAAAAGTTAAAATTATGCTTCTGTAAGAGAACCAAGGGGCTATCTTAATCTTACAAAATTTCAAATTCTGCTTTTACTTTTTTATTTCCCATTATGCAGTCTAATATTTTGGAAAATACACACCTCATAAGTGTATTTGGCATTGGAAATTCCAGAAGGAATCAAAAGTGTGAATAGAACCGGCAAAATCTATCTGGACCAGTCTTCTGGCAAACAGACAAGGATTTTTAAAAAGCAAATAAAACACATGCTAATGAAAGCCACACTGCTGTTACCTTCTCCCTCCAGTTATCATCACTCAGCAGCTTCTGTCTAAGGGTTTCCTGCAGCTGCTCGATGCTTTTTTGATGTGAAACCAGCATCAATTCCCTGAAAACCATAAACCCAACAAATGAGTCAAGACTTACCCCTGACACTCTTCCAAAGTTGCAGTTCCTGGCTTGGAGAACATTCTTTCACAACTCAGTCTGTTTACTCTCTTTAGCAATATGTATGTTGCTACTACATTCCATGTTAACTGTTAACAGCAAGTTACAACACTACATATAAGGAGGTAAGTACTTTCTTAGGTGTAATTTTTTCTTAATTAGTAATAAGCTATTGCTTTTGCATGCAATAGTAACAACATATATGGAATCACTAATATAATGTTATAAATTGTGATTCAAAAAGTTCATAGATAAATTCTAATACCAGACAGTAATGTGTTTCTTAAAAAAAAGAAAAATGTGTTAAGATGTACCAGAAAAATCAATAAATACTCAGTTTCTACTAAGTTTATTTTTCTTCTACTCATCTCATACTGATAGAAACAAACCTAATTAAGCAGAGGGTAATTTCAGGAATGCCTGAAGCTGTACCACTGTGGCGTCCAATCCTGTCAGATCTCGGAAGCTGAGCAGGGTCGGGCCTGGTTAGTAGTTGGATGGGAGACCACCTGGGAACATTACATGCTGTAGGCTTGTGAGAAGGACCTGGCATCCAACTCCCAAAAAACAATCTGCCATTGAGAACCCTATGAATAGCAGAGAAGCACTAACAATACTGTTTCGTCTGTTGTACATAGGGTCAGTATGAGTCGGACACCGACTTGACGGCATCTAACAACAAACAACAACATCGGGAATGAGATATAGTACAAAATATATTAGAAATTAGAAAACATAAATAACACTTTAACATTTTAGCTTACCTAAATGGATAATTTTTTCTTTTGTTATCCCAGTCAGGCCTTGAACTCGTGATCCTCCTGCCTCTATCTCCTAAGTACTAAGATTGCAGGGCACCTTAATGCTTTGTTTCTCATCCTTTGGGTGCATGGAAGGATGGGAGATTCATGAGAAAATTTCACTGGGGCACTGAAAGTAAGACTTTAAGTATCATTAATAGTTGCAAAAGCATGCTCATTGATGAGGGCTCCTTTTCTTTTGCAGAACCTCCACACTTTTCTTATTTTCTACATAGGTGATGCCTCTCTGTTGCTTATTCCTTCTTCTAATCCCTGTGTTTTCTATCATCACTCTCTTCCTTTCCTCAAATTTGTGACTTTCACTTATAACTGTCTATTGGGCATCTCAACTCTAATGGTCTATCAACACCAAAGATTCCACACATCAAAAACCAAATTTATCATCATCTCCTACAATCTTTCCTTTCCTCCTCATTTCTGATAATTGTCAGTGGTGAAAACCTTTGCTCTAAATCTCTGAGTCATGTCTGACTTGTACTTCTCTGTGTTCTATCACATCCATTCAATAGCAATAGGTCACAAAACAAGTCTCAACAAACATTTAAAAACTGAAAGCATATCAAATATCTTTTCCAACCACAGTGCAATAAAACTGGAAATTAATGAGAAGAAAAGATTTCAAAACTATACAACTTTCTCTTGAACAACTAATGTATCAAGGGGGAATCAAGATATAAATTTAAAAATTTCTTGAAACAAATAAAAATGGATGTGTAACACACCAAAAATTATGGGATACAGCAAAAACAGTACTAAGAGGTAAGTTTGTAGTAAATCAGTGCATATATTGTTGTATATATCAGAAAGATCTTAACCTATTGCATCTTAAGCAACTAGAAAAACAAGAACTAACCTGAAATTTTCCAAAGAAAAGAAATAAATATCGGAGCAGAAATAAATGAAATGGGTACTAAAAATACTAAAGATCAAAAAACAAGTGCTAGTTTTTCAAAAAGGTAAACAAAATTGACAAACCTTTAGCTAGTCTAAGAATAAGATTCAAATAATTAAAATTAGAGATGAAAAGGGACACATTATAACGGATACCACAGAAATATAAAGGATCATTAGAGGTTATTATGAGCAACTTCACACCAACAAACTTCATAACTTAGAAGAGATGGATAAATTCCTGGATATGTAACAATTTACAAAGGCTAAATCCCAAAGAAACAGAAAACCTGAATGGAACAATAATTAGTGATGAGACTAGATCAGTAATTTTAAAAAGTCTCCCATCAAAGAAAGGATCAGGATTGGGTGGCTTCACTGCTGACTTAAACATTTAAAGAAGAACTGATACTAATTCTTCTAAAACTATTCAAAAATATCAAAGAGGAGAGAATTTTCCCAAACACATTCTACAAGGTCAGCATTACCCTGATACCAAACTATACAAGGACAACAAAAATGGAATGCTATAGGCCAATATCCTTGATAAATATGGATGCAAAAGTCCCCAACAAAATACTAGCAAATTGAATCCAAAAGCACATTAAAAAGATTATTAACCATTATTGAATGAGATTCATCCCAAGGATGCAGGATGATTCAACATAGACAAAACAATAAAAATAATATACCACATTGAGAGAATGAAGGAAAAAATCAGATAATTATCTCAATAGATGCAGAAAATGCATTTTATAAAATTCAGCATCCTTTCACAACAAAAACACAGAACAAATTAGGTATAGAAAGGACATATCTCGACATAATAAGAGCCATACATAATAAACCAACAGCTAACATTATACTGAATGAAGAAATGCTGAACACTTTCTCTTTCAGTTGGATGCATAGATTCTCTGTTCTGTTCCATTGGTCTGTGTGTCTGTTTTTATGCCAATATTGTGCTGTTTTGATTGCTACAACTTTGCAGTCTATTTCAAAGTCAAATAGTATAATTCTTTCTGCTTTGTTCTTTTTGCCGAAGATTATTTTGGTTATTAGTGTTTTGTTCTTGGTGTTGTTGGTTCTCTTTAAGATCCAGAACAACACAAGGTTGCCCATTTTTACCACTTGTATTCAACATACCACTGGAAGCCCTAGCCAGAGCAATCAGGCAAGAGATAGAAAATGAAGGACATCCAAATTGGAAAAGAGGAAGTCAAATTGTCACTGTTTGCAGATGACATAATCTTATGTTATAGAGCCCCCCAACTTATTAGAATTAATAAATTTAGCTATATTGTGGGATACAAAATCAACATATAAAAATTAGTTATGTTATATCTAACAGCAAATTATCTGAAATACAAATCAAAATTACCTTTATAATAGCTATAAAAAATAAAACAGCTGGGAGTAAATGTAACCAAAAGTGAGAGATCTCTAAAATGAAAACCATAAAACACTGAATAAAGAAATTGAAGCAGAAATACACAAAAATAGAAAGATACCTTGTGTTCATGCATTGGAAGAACTAATATGATAAAATATTCATACTTCTCTACAGATTCTGTGATCTACAGATTCAGTACAATCCCTATCAAAATACCAATGACATTCTTCAGAAAACCAAGAAAAGCAACCCTAAAATTTGTATGCAACAACCACTACCACCAACAAAACACTAATAACCAAAATAATCTTCGGCAAAAAGAACAAAGCAGAAAGAATTACACTATTTGACTTTGAAATAGACTGCAAAGTTGTAGCAATCAAAACAGCACGGTATTGGCATAAAAACAGACATACAGACCAATGGAACAGAACAGAGAACCTATGCATCCAACTGATTTCCAACAAAGTTTCTAAGAACATGCAACGGAGAAAGGACAGTTTTCAATAAATGGTGCTGAGAAAATTGGGTACCAAATATGCAGAAAAATAAAGCTGGACCCCCTATCTCAACCAGTTACTAAAAATGAATTAAAGACTTAAATGTAAGACCTGGAACAATAAAACAAATAGAAGAAAACATAGGGGAATCATTTCAGGACACTGGGATAGGCAAGGATTTTTTTGGATGGGTCCTGAAAGGCACAGGAAATTTAAGCGAAAATTGCTTTGTTGTTGTTGTTGTTGTTAGGTGCCGTGAAGTCGGTCTCTGACTCATAGCGACCCTCTGTACAACAGGGGAAACACTATTGTCAGTGCTTCTCTGCTGTGCATTGGGTTTTCAATGGCAGATTGATTTTTGGGAGGGGGTTGCCAGGTCCTTCTCCCAAGCCTACAGCCTCTGGTGTTCCCAGGCGGTCTCCCATCCAGGTACTAACCAGGCCTGTCCCTGCTTAGCTTCCGAGATCTGACGGGATCAGATGCCACGGGGCTACAGCTGCAAAGGGTAGCCCATGCTGGCCTCGAACTCGTGATCCTCCTGCCTCTGCCTCCTTATTCACCTGTGTGTGCCACCACAACCGGCAAGCAAAAATAGACAAATGGTAATACATCAGACCAAAAAACTTCTACACAACAAAGTAAACAATAATCAGAGGGAAGAGACAATCTCCAGAACGGAAGAAAGTATTTGCAAAGTACACATTTGACAAGGGATTCATATTCAGAATATAAGGAACTGAAAAATGTGAATATTCTAAACTTATATGCATCTATTAAAATATCCTCAAAATATATAAGGCAAAACTTGATGTAACTATAAAGAGAAACTGTCAAGCCCACACCATAGTGGTAGAATTCAATATAGTTTCCTCAACTCATGCCAGGACCACTGCATATGGCCATGGAAATATACACTGCACAACTACAGACTGCTATGTGAACATCCCTTCCATAGCTGTGTGACAAAGCAACTGAGGGTCAAGCAAAGAAATAAAGACATAGAAGTTTAATGTAAATAATGATTAACTTAAGGTTAATATATAGAACCTTGTATACAAGTTGTGGAAAAATATATGATTATTTCCCAGCCCATATAAAATTGACAACACACTAGGCCAGAAAGTAAGTTTCATCAAATTGCAAACAGTTGTTATACTATAAACCTGCACTGTCCAATATGGTAGTCACTAGCTTCTTAAAGCTACGGAATACTTGAAATGTTCTAGTCCACATTTGAAAATTTGAAAATTCAGTACAAAATATCTAAAATACCTATAACAATTTCCAAAGGTAAACACATATTTAAATGACAGTATTTTTATATATTGGGTTAAATAATTACATTTTATTTTTATCTTTTTTACTTTTTTAATGAGACAAATAAGAATTTTTAAGAATTTTTAAATTATACATGTGCTTTATATTATACTTCTTCTAATCTCTAATCTCTGGGCTGGGATTTAGCTCAGTGGGTAGAGCGCTGCGCTGCAGTCTCTGAGGTCCCGAGTTCAATTCCCAGCACTGCAAAAATGGGAGAAGGGCCTGGCAATCCACTCCCAAGGCAATCCCAAAGCACTCAGCCATTGAAAACCCTATGAGAGTCGCTATGAGTCGGATACCGACTCGACGGCACCTAACAACAACAACAATCTCTAATCTCTAATCTCTATTCTGTGAAAAAAAGAAATGTCAGTAGCAGAAAATAAAATATCTCCATATATTTGAAAAAATTTAAAACTATGTTTCAGAATAACTCATAGGTCAAATAAAAAATCACAATTGATATTTAAATATACTTAGAACTCAGCAATAATGAAATTGCTATATATCAAAACTTATGAAATGAAGTTAAAGGAGAATAGATAAATAGTGTTATACTTTAGAATATAGATGAACAAGTGAATAATCCTTAGCACATGATGGAAAATCCCAGGAACATAATGTTAAGCCAAAAGAATGACCACAGAATAATGCATGTAGTATGATTTAATTATTTTTTAACAGTACTAAGGATTGAAGCCATCATTTTGTATATACTAGGCAAATAGTCTACTACTGAGTTATGCCCCAGCCCTATGATTTTATATCTTCAAAGATAAATTATACACAAAATCTAACATATTTTTTAGGAATAGAAAAATATTTGGTAAAATGACAGAGAAGCAAGGCACAACATATGTTATCTGTAGGTTTTTGTAGATGCTTTTTATCAGTTTAGGGAAATTTCTTCCTATTCCTAGTTTGCTGTTTTTGTTAGGTGCCATCAAGTTGGGTCCAACTCACAGCAACCCTATGTACAGCAGAATGAAACACTACCTGACACTGCCATGCCCGACAGTATATCTGTCAGTGCTTCTCTGCTATTCATGGGGTTTTCTATGGCTGATTGTTTCAGGAGTGGGATGCTGGATCCTTCTCCCAAGCCTACAGCACCCAAATATTCCCATGTAGTCTCTCATATAGGACTAACTGGTCTCCTATCCAAGGACCAGCCAGGCCCGACCCTGCTTATCATCTGAGATCAAATGAGACCTGACACCAGGGTGGTATGTTTGCTAAGAACCACAAAATACAAGTTGGTGGTTATCCCTGGGGAAGCAGAGACTATGATGGAATTGGGGAGAAGCACAAAGGGATTTCAAAGCTGATCGTATGTTTCTTTACCCTAAACTGTGGTGGGTGCAAGGATGTTCATTAAATTGTACTTCTTTATACTTTATACGTATATAAGCATTGCATACATCTATTCCATATTTATAAAAACAATTATTGATAAGGCCTGAGCACATAGGAGAATGGATAGATGGAGGAAAGAGAATGCAAGGTCAAGACTGCAGTGAAGAAATGGGCAAGTGAGTAGTTTGTCTTTGTCCTACATAGTGGGGTTCACTGTTCTGTCTGGACAAGGCAGTGCCATCCGGAGCTGGAGATACAGAGGTGAATTAGGACGCCCGGGGCACTGTCCAAATGGTGCTCAAAATCTGTTGTTGTTGTTAGGTGCCATCGAGTCGGTATCCGACTCATAGCGACCCTCTTTACAACAGGGGAAACACTATTGTCAGTGCTTCTCTGCTGTTCTCTGCTTTTCACTCTCTTACCAGTTCTCCTGTGAAGAACAAGTTTTTAATTGTAATGAAGTTATTTGAACTTCTGATAGAAGAACTGTAAGATAATAAATTTATGTTGTCTTGAGCCACTAAATTTATGGTCATTTGTTGTAGCAGCAATAGGAAACTAACACAATGGTCTGCTTTCAAGTGCTATTATATAGCCAGGTATAATATTAGAATTTTTTCTTTTACTTTCCTCCCCCTCCCCCCCTCCCCTTCCTCCACTAGAATTTTCTTCCTCCTCCTCCTCCTTCTTCCACTTCTTTTTCTTCCACTTCTATTTCTTCTCTTTTGAGGCAGGTCTCCTTATGTACCCCAGACTGTCCTGGAACTTGCTATGTCGCTCAGGCTGACTTTGAGGTTGTGATCCTCCCTCCCTTAGCCTCATGTGTGCTGGGATTACAGGCATGTGCCACCATGCCTAGTTAACTTTAGACTCTTATAATGGCAAACTTGATTAAGGTAGAGAAGTAAAGAGAAATAAAGAAGCATTTCAATTAAAGCAGCACTGATTATCAAGATGCCAGGCTCATCCAATACATATGGTCATGTGCTTATTAGAAATGACCACAGAACAGACCTCCAGCGATTTGGTGCACTTATTTCTTCTCTTTTCTTTCTCTTTCTTTCTTTCTTTCTTTCTTTCTTTCTTTCTTTCTTTCTTTCCTTCCTTCCTTCCTTCCTTCCTTCCTTTCTTCCTTTCCTTCTTTCCTTCCTTCCTTTCTTCCTTCCTTCCTTCCTTTCTTTCTTTCTTTCTTTCTTTCTTTCTTTCTTTCTTTCTTTTTTTCTTTCTTTCTTTCTTTCTTTCTCCCTCTCCCTCTCTCTCTCTCTCTCCCTCCCTCTCTCTTTCCTTCCTTGTTCCTTCCTCTTTCTTTCTTTTCCTTCCCTCTCTCCCCCCATTTCTTCCTTTGTTCCTTCCTCCCTGATTCATTTTATTTCTTAAATCAGGTTTCCTATTTGAAAAGAGTCCTTACTGGTTACAAAATCCCAATGAGCATTTCCAGATGGTACCTGTGAGTACCTTAGAAGTTACTTTTCCTATAAAGTAGATGGTACTGAATATCTGAGATGTTTGAATTTCAGTCTCCCTGGAGAGTTATTATTTTGATATCATGAAACATAGAAGCTGTTCCATATGCATTCCTCTGATGGACCCAGTACAAAGCAGTGCTGTTACTTATATCTCTTTAAAGCAAGAATTGTAAGTCTAGCAGGTTGTAGCAGCTAAAATACAGCAGGCCAGGGTCCTAATAAGACTGATGTAGTGATCATTATTCACTGAATTTTCAAATAATCATGAAGTCTGTTGCGACATTTCCACAAAGTATAAGATGTTTTAAGCAAATTGCTATAAAATATGAATTTATGTCTGTGATGGCAATTTTGCTTGGCATTATGGTTACAAAAACGAGAAGGATTTTTGTACATCTTTGATTCCTTTCTGAGCCTTTGCTCCTGACTCTTAAGAACTCTTTAGTGTGACTCTTTAATGGGACAAGGCAGAAAAAATAATTATACATGATAAGTACTCACTGTTCTTGATTAGAATGGAATGGGCAGTGAGCAGTGTATATAGAGATCATTATATGTGTGAAAGAGTTAATCCTGATTCCAAAAATAAAAACTTCACTTATACAGTATAACTATGGAAGGACTTGCACACTGTTCAAGATTACAAAACCATCTTGAAACTGTGATAAGAGAAGGCAATCATGTGAAAAGAAACTGAAAGGATCAATTCTGACTATGGTAAGACCTTTTGGTTAGAAATCTACAGATGTTAATGCTTTATAATTATAGGAAACAACACATTAAGGTCCTAAATTTGAATTTTACCAAGAATCAGATAAATAAGATTACCACCAGAATCTGGGAGTCTGTATTTTATTCCAAGCTCTGATTTTTAGCAAGTCAGAAGATTTCCAAGCCTGAGAGAAAAACTGGAAGGAACCTCCCAGTTTCAAACCCTGTAATCAGTTGTTTGATTAGAATTGAATTCATTCCCATCCATCCATCTATCCATCAAATGTTTGCTTAGTGCCTACTAAGTGTCTGGCACTATTTTATTGTCTGAGGATATAATGGTTCTTTCTTGTCACTCCTTTGAAATATTTAAATACAATTCCCACATTTTTATAAGAAATGAAGCCCTGACTGGTAAGTGATTATCTGAGACGATTCCCAAGTGCCAAGCTAGTGAAGTGTACGCCAGCCCTCAGCTCCCTGCAGTATGTCTTGCTGCCTTTGTTTCCCATACAGCTCAAAGGGTGCATTGGCTACCTGTTAACATTCTACTCTGAAATCCCACCAGATACTTTTTTTAAAAACTAACATTTTTTGAAGTTGTTGAAAATGACATATTAGGATATACTTGCACTTGTTGTTGTTGTTAGGTGCCCTCAAGTCAGTATCCGACTCATAGCGACCCTCTGTACAATAGAGGAAATACTATTGTCAGTGCTTCTCTGCTGTTCATAGGGTTTTCAATGGCAGATTGATTTTTGGGAGGGGGTTGCCAGGTCCTTCTCCCAATACTTGCACTTAAGAGTATTTATTTTAAAAACTTTAACTTTTAAATTGTTAGATCAAAGAGAATGAGAATCTAATTTCTTATATATACACAAAATTTCGATTCCCTTAATTATAGTTAAAAATCTAACTGCAAACAAATGTCAAACCATAATGCCAAAACAACACCTTTAAATTCTATTTCACGAGTCGTTCTTTTAGAAATGTCTTCACATTGTCAATCAAGGAGATGGTTTTGATTTTGTTGTAGCTCCTGCCTCCATTAAAGGCAGCTTGTGTGTAATATCATAAGAAGTTGGGCAAGTCAACTGTTCTCAAAGCTGCTAATGGATAGGAAATCAGAGAAAGAGGTATCTTGGAAGAAAAAATCTGGTAGGTTTTATTATTTTTGACTATTACTTAGAATACTTCATTTGTTAATGCTTAAAACTAACCAGGTAGCATCTAAACAGAATCACTCCAAGGATTAATCTTTACAGTTATATGAGTAGAGCATAGAATATTGAATTCATAGATATTCAGAATATCTATATGGCAGTACAGGGTATAAAATTAATAAAATATGATGCTATAAGGGAGTTGTTGTTGTTAGGTGCCGTTGAGTCGTGTCCGACTTATAGCGACCCTCATAGGGTTTTCAATGGCAGATTGTTTCAGGATTGCCTTGGGAGTGGGTTGCCATTTCCTTCCCCCATGCTACAATGGAGTAGCAGCATAAAAATATAAAAAGGAAAAAACTAATACTTTCTCAGTATGTCTGTGGTTTAGCTCAATTGGTAGAGTGCTGGTCTATGCTCTCTGAGGCCCTGGGTTCGATCCCCAGCACTGCAAAAATGGGAGAAGGATGTGGCAGCCCACTCCCATCCCCCCCAAATCCCCAAAACAATCAGCCATTGAAAACCCTATGAATGGCAGGGAAGCAGTGACATAGTATTGGGCATGGTGCAGTGTCGGGGAGTGTTTTGTTCTGTTGTACATAGGTTAGCTATGAGCCAGACTCAATCTGAAGGCAACTAACAACAACAACAACATAATCCAGAAGGCATAATACAAGATACTTCAATATTCACAAAGATAGCTATTATTAATATGCCCATTTTGTGCATAATAAAAAGGAGCCTTAAACTGGTTAAGTTACCTAACCTTGACTTTGGCCAA